>VXBA01005297.1:468484-482630 GCA_013399895.1 Serilophus lunatus | reverse complement strand
AGCGGGCGTTCAGACAAGCCCGACCGGCAGAACCGCGTCCTTGTTCCCGTGGGAGATGCCGGTGCCTCTCAGCGCCCGGCACTTCGGCAGGGCGGGCGGGGAGCCCGTGACACCCCACAGCCCCCGAGATGTCCCGAGCGAGAGGCTTAACTTGCCCTAGAATTGCAGCTGGAATGTGGAGGAAACCTTCCCGCAGGAGCGATTGGTCTGGGCTTTGGAGATTATGTGTAGGTGGAGTTATTTACGGTCTTAAAAGTGTACGTGTGAAGCGGGATTCGGGTCGTACAAGCCGTGCGAGTCCTGTTGGTGTTGGCTGAAAAGCCAATGCACGCAGCTGTACCTCGGGAAGAGCCATTATTCGGAGGCCCGGGCGCTTCCCGTGTCGGTATCGATGACAAAAGTGCTTCAGGGTGCCACCAGCCCAGAGTGTGAGACATTACACTGAGAAGAATCGGTTTGCAGGCCGTGCATTGGAATGCATGTCCAATTCCAGGGCCTCTCGCCCTCTCTGCTTCTTGAGGAAACTTGATAGGGGTACGGGTTAGTCTGAGATGTATATTTTCTTTATCTCAGAGATATTTGAAAGCAAATTCCTTTATAAAATTTGTATGCGTATTAGATTTGGTATTTGTTTGAATGGACATCCCTGAACTTTGAGAGTTAGACCTTGTCAGCGGGGGAGGGGAAGGTATCCTGGCGTGCATGAGTATTTAATTCTACCAGACAGTAACAATTAATCTTTTCTGGCATTAATTTTAAATTTTTATTGGAAAGTTAATTGAATTTTTCGATTTTGTTATTTTTCAATTAAATTACACTTCATTTTATTTAAACACTTAATTTTGGATCACATCTCAGGAATTACTGTCTGTTTGTTTTTGTTAAGCATGACTGTTTTGTTACATCATTTCGTAAGTGTGATCCCTGACATGAAAAAGTAAACCTAAGTTAGCTGGAAGTAGATACTGAGATGACTTTTCGAGTGATGCAGCACAAAGTGCAAAAGGCAGTTTAGAACTACTGCAGGCTGTGCAGGCTCCTGGGACTGCTTTGAAGATCAGAGAGGACCCTGAGTGATCTGTCAGAAGGGTTTTACTAAAACTGGGGCTGGGACTGAGCTTTAGCACACAGAGCAGTGGTTCTGTCTGCAGTGGGTGTAGGCACGTGGTCCTGTTTCTGATACATCACTCAGAGCACACAGTGAAAATTCTGCACCAGCTGCAGAGAGTGAGACACCATCTCTCCTGAAGAAAGCCTGAAAAGAATCCATCAATGGACTAAATAAATAACAAACCTGTAGAACGAGTCTAGACTGTGTCAGCACTTACTGTGTGATACATGGAGCACCAAAGCCCTTTTCTAGATCTTGTAATTTTGTAGACTCAAGCGTTGCACTTGGAAGATTTCTTCTATCTCACAAAGTTCTGTCTATACAATACATTTCAGGCTAGAGATCTAAATTTGTACAATTAACTTCTCTTATGAATTTCTATCCTGCAGGCATGTAATTCATTGTCTGTAGTCATGCTGAAGACTAATGGGATTGCTCACCCAGGCACACAGTGTTTACCACTGTTTTCAGAAACTTTTAGGCACTGATCTCCTAACAATAGAAAAAATACACTTCTGCAGGAATTAAGTGGGTGGGACAGCTGGTTCTTTCTTTCCAGCTGTTTGTCTCATGCTCTCCTGAAATCTCCTTGGAGTTCTTGGTGCTATAACAACTGAAACAGGTGATTTTATTCTTTCTGTTTTAAGAAATACCTTCTCTGATGTGTGGGGGTTTTTTAAATAGGATAATGCAGAATGGTTTCCAATAGATTAGTTCATAGTAATTGGATTTTTATTTAACAACATATTGTCTGTTTCAGCTAACCATGTCCTTGAATTCATCTACATTTTTACATGAAGAAAACTCTGAAGGACCAAAAGGAAATACTGAGTGTTTGGAAAGCCTAGAACTGCATGCTCCATCATCGTTTCAAGATAACCCACTTAAACAATTGCAGTTGGCATCCCAGGAAGTGCTGGAAAAGGCAAAAAAGAGTGGGAGATCAAAATGCCCCCGATGCAGTAGTTCAAGGATGTTTTATTGTTATACATGCTTTGTTCCTGTTGAAACAGTCCCTACCAAAGAAATTCCAACCGTGAAGGTTAATATTTCTTGTGGATTTTTTATAGTGTTCTTGTGCCTTTTAGTTACTTTGGACAGAGAACTGTCTGTGGCCATTTCTTTTCTGACTCATTCTTTATGGATGTTGATCTTTAACACGGCTATAAGTGTGAATAAACTACAGTTAGATAAAATTACTGTTCTTTTGGAGGAAATACATGTACAAACACTGAAAATGTTCCAGTCTTCACATAAACACTCATGTATCTACTAGATGAGGGTATAAGCTGAAGTCACCCAAAATCTCAAACTGTGTTTTCATTCAGTTCTTGGAAATTCCTTTACAGTGCCCATGCTCATTTTTCAGTTTCTAATAACTCTGGCCAGAAAAGATTATATTGTGAACAAAAAATGTGATTTTTCCATAACCAAGAGTGAATTTTACATAAAATGTGAGCTAAAAGTCATTGCTAAATTTCATGGTTGTATAATTCAGATAACCATTCTCAAAATATAAATAAACAGTGTAGTGCCTTCCAGTTAAAATACTTGGAAAAACCATCAAAAAGACTGAAACATTTTGAAAAATCACCCAAGAACTAAGACACATTTTGAAGACCCTGGAGTTTGAAAGTATCGTGAAAATACTTCAGAAGTATTTTTGAAATTTGACCTAGTGGATTTAGGTGTATTTTCATTGAAGTGGCCATTTTGGTAATTGGGTGAATATCTAATAGAGATAAGTATTCATATTTAGAACTATTATATTGCTCAAATTAAGCCCCATCTTACCTTATTGATTCTATTTCAGAGATTTACCACTGAGGTATTTCCATAAACTCTGAGAATGTAAATGTGTTTCTTGTCACTTGTCTCTAGTTTAGTTCCAAGTCTGTTAAAACAAAAACATTATCCACAATTGTCAGATATATTTTAATTACACCCACAGGGATTTCTCCTGAATTCTGCATAAGTTTTTGTACAAATGTTTATACCTGTATATATGATCCTAAATACTGCCTTTTATTTTTTTTTAACTCCAGTTACCTTTGAAGATTGACATTATCAAACACCCAAATGAAACAGATGGCAAGAGCACTGCTGTGCATGCTAAGCTCCTGGCACCTGATGATGTTACAATTTATAAATACCCTTGCATTCCAGAATATGAAGAGAAGAGACATGAAGTAAGAAAACTGTAGTACTGTCTAACCTATGTTCACCACCTTGCCTCATTGATACTTGGGTTCACTGTGTAGCATAAGAAATCTTTTGCCCACGTACGAAAATACTCAATTTGCAGCAAGTTAAACAGCAGTTAAGTTTTGTGCTCATCCTATTCAGCAGCTGCAGCATTTAAACTTCCTTAAAATTTTTATAATTTGTTGTTACACAGGAAACCAAATAAAATGCAACTCTATCACAGCACAGAGCTGAGGAAAGTGAGCTATGATCTTGGATTTATATGTTCATGTAAATGATGTGATTACTCTGAATTCTAGTATTTATACATTTGACATCGTAACTAACACTTTCATTACTGTTTGTCTACACAAAGAAGCTACTGAAAAAATACTAAATAAGGCAATCACTGCTGTATGGTATGAGGGACCTGCAATAGACACAAGGGCAGAAAGGATCATTTCTTCTGATCTAAAATCTGTGAATGAAATGAGAATCTATTCTTTTTGGTCTTCCTGTCCTATATGCTGCAATTACAAGTGACATTTGAACTTCCTCAGAGCTGACACTTGTCTTGGGTAAAAAAACATTTTTTACAGAAGTATTAGAGTTGGCAGTGGAGGCATGGAAGTGACATTAGTTAAACATCTCTATTAGGTATCTTAATTCATTATTTTAACATGAATTAAACGTTTTTTATCATGTATTAACATTATATCAGACGAGAGAATATTTTTTAAGAGACACATTTTCATCTTGTACTGACTTAAATGTTTATAGGCAGGGATAGAAAATAACTGTTCTTTAAGGAGAGAATTTCTGGTATGTTATTAGATTTTGTTGACACTCAGATCTCTTTCTTTTCTTCCTTCAGATAGCACTTATATTTCCTGGCCCCAATTCAGTTTCAGTAAAAGATATTGCTTTCCATCTCCAGAAGTACTCTAAAAAAGGTGTCTGTAATAGTGACGACGACTGTTCCAAAGAGCCACTTCTTAAACAAGCCAAGAGAGAACCTAAAGAAGAAAAAAATCCAAATGAATGCATCTCTAGCAGCAGGAATGAAGGCATTAGACTGAAGAAAATAATATTTATTGACAGTACCTGGAATCAAACTAACAAGATAATGACTGATGAACGACTTCAAGGTAAAAAAATACAAGTTGACATTGAGATGTTATTGCTACAGAAATGATTAGGAGATGTATATCTGTAACAGACCTGAGCATGATGTAACTGTATATCTCCCCCTACTTGACAGCCTATTCTAGTGCTGTAGAATACTTCCTGAGCCAAAGACTCTTACTTTTCATGTCATATAATTTGTTTTGCAAAATGATAATACAGGTATTAAGAAAGCACTTACATTTATTTGTCTCACTTCTCTATTGGAACAAATTTCCTCGTCTCAGAGAAAGGAAGCTGTCATGTTACACAATAGAAGAACAGTAGTTTGAATGACCTCTGAGGGCAGCCAGAAGGATTTCCTTTGCAGGTGGCCATCTGCTTTTTTAGGAGACTCAGGGGAACACTTTTGTACATAGTGGTGGCGAACAGGCCACTGAAAGGTGAATGAGGGGTTTAGGAGATACAGCACAAGTTTGTCATGGCTTGGTTTCTCTTTCTAGGGAAGTTGTTGCATGGGCATTTTGATGATCTCACTGCTTTCCAAACAAAAAAAGAATGGCTGCTTGCCTTCCATACCCTCCCAACTCTGGCTGCAGAAACTGGTCATTCTGCAAAAGTTTTTTTTGTCTTAGGTTCATTACAAGAAGTTTACATTTGAGGGTTGTAATTAAAACCACAAAAGAGAATTTACCAATAGCATTCCATTTCTTTTGAGATGAATAGAGTTTGAAAACACTTTCATTAGTGAAAAAGGTGCACTTAGCTGGGAGGCAGGCTGTCAAGTTTATACACAATGTATATAGCTACTAATGCCTGCTTTGCACTGGATCCTACAAGGAATTCAGATTTTCTTTCGTGGAAGATGAATGTTGCCTGGCTGTCTAGTCAGTTTATTAAAGAATCCCACATGTTAGTATAATGTATTGGCTAATTAAAATCCTGTTACAAGCATTTAGTTTAATACAAAACATACTCTATCAGCTACATTGAAGTATTACTGTAACAATTAGAGTAATTGTATGTTGCGAGTTTCTGTAAAGCATTTGGAACTTATTTTCAGAGGATGAATTCAAGAAAAGTATCAGACAGCGAGGGGAACTGGAGACTTCCAGGGATACTTGCACAGTGTTACAGTAAAAAAGTCACAATAAGTGTTACTTTGGAGAATGGTTTCCAGTTACCCCATGACAGTGCTGATCTGGTGGACTCTTCCTACCTTTCTAGAACATCATCTCAGTTGCAGCTGTTTTCCAGTCCTCTGTTTCCCTGACACCTTTCAGGATTGCTGTAAGGTTTGATAGTGTGCAAGTCAGAATTTTCCCCTCCTCAGATGAGGTGTAACAGTGTGCACAGGCCCTGCATGCATTGCTTTCCTTAGCACCCATTATACACAACATAAGTTGCATCATTACTCCCTCTAGACATTGCAATTTTGACTTCCAAGATGATGAGGCAGAGTCTCTTAGGCATAAACTGATGAAATTTTTATGCTGTGCACACACATGGAAAATAGAGAACTGTTACCATTTTTCAGTTCAGTTGTAAAGGAAGTCATCATCCAACAAAATACTCTTCTTATATTAAAGTTCAAATAGGAGTGTTCATAATTCCAAATAAGTAATTGCCATAGTTATTCAGAAAGATTAAGTTACAAGAAATACTGGATGGAAACATTAATGAAGCCAAGAAAATTTAAAGAAATGCCTTGTGTTTTGTAACCTTGTATTTATAGAGAGAGTAAATAGCAAATTGTACTGCAAGAGAAAGCAAATGAGTACATCAATCTTAAAAAGAGCCTGGAGAAGTTGGACAAAAAAGTACTTCTATATCTTCTTGGAAAAGTGGTGTAATATATCTTTAGAAAGCAAAACTAAACCAGTTGTGTTAAAAACAGGAAATATTTGAAAGTTAGTAATGTCTAGGGTTGATTACTTCATTAAAAATGATCCCTATATCAAAAAGGAAACAGTTGAATCTAATGTTAATAATAACTTTCTCACATGAGTGATGGGGCTTACTGGCAACATCAGTATGGTTGTTAAAGAAGCAGATTGCTGTGGTATTTTTTCCTGTAAGTTTGATCCACTTCCTATTAGCCAGATGTTTTATTAGCTTATACATTAGTATTGTAAGCTTTCGTATGAACAGTCCAGAGTTGTAATAAAACATTGCCTTTGGCTGTATACAGATAGAGTACAGATGAAACACGCTCAGTACTCGAACCCTTAACCCCCTCTATTTTTACTTTTTATAAAAAAAACACTAAAATTTTTTGTTTGAAATTAGCAGATCCTACATTTGTGGTAAGTTCAGTAGTGTCCGTGGCCTTGCTTTTGATGAACTTTTGTTTGTATTCAAATCACAACTATGTAGGAGTTTATGCTGGAGGAGGTTTCCCCTAGATTTACTTCACTGCTGTTACAGTGGAAGAGCTGAATTTGATGCAAGTTTTCACTTTGGTTAGGGCTGAGAATTCAAGTATTGAAAACTCATGAGGTAAACAAGTTTAATGCAGTTTCCTACAACTATTTTCGCTTTCACATGTACAGGATTATTAGAGCTACTAATTAGGCTGTGTTATTCAGAGGTTTTGTTTCCAAAATGGCAACAATAACATTTACATTTAGGGCCAGAATCTCTTGTTCTAGGCTTTTTAAAAACACTGTAGTAGAAATGTGTTTTACTGTGCAGGATGTCATAGATTACTAACTGCAAAGCAAACAATGAAATCCATCTTGCAATTACACTGGAAAGAATTAACCATAGTTTGAAGGTAAAAAGTATAGAATTACAAGTGCTGGGCTATAGCCCAGTTTGTGTTTCTGAGTTTGGACTTTACTGAAGCAATTCTTAGACCATATTATTATTTGTACTATTACTTGTACTAACACATCCCATGTGACAGAATATCAGATTTTGACAAAGATACCTTTACAATCTGCTCCTGATACTATTGACAGGTGTATGTGCTGTTCTGTATAATCCAACTGTCATCCTGTTTACAAAGATATGACAAATTAAGGTGGTTTTAGTTGTGAATATTTTGTGCATCTTAAGTAATTTAAAAACAAAGATACACATTTAAAAATCATTTGAATAACAGAACAGTTACAGGGACTATGGTAGATAAAAGATTTTCATGTGCCATACAGACATGAAATTTCTTCTTTCATCTCAAATGGGAGTGCTTTTAGTTTCTAATAAAGTTAATTACCAGATTCTGTCATACTTACTCCTGAGTAATCTCAGTGAGATTTCAGTTACTTAACAAGCATATTTGAAAAGTTTCTGGCTCTTGCAAATAGTCTTCAGTCAGCAACACTAGCAGTCTGAGGGATTCTGTTTTACACTTGATAAGTTACTAACTTTGGAAAAGATGAAGTAATAGTTTTATGTACATGGATGAGTCTTGGTAGGTACTGTGTTTCATTTTTGCCATCTGAAGAGATCCTGCAGTTTACTGAGGGCTGTGAGGCTATTTGAAAGGAAGGATAACCTGTAATTAATTGTATATATGAGGATTATAACATACTACTTACAGCACTTTTTCATCAAATTTTGAAGGAGTCCATAAAGGATAAAATTATTGCCTCAGTTCTACAGGTGAAAAATGGAGGTACAGGAAGACAAATTATTTGCATCCTGGCGTCTAGCAGGGCAGCAGCAAAGTCAGAAAACAGTACCAAAGTCCTGTTTGGCATCCCTGCCACCGATCTATGTTGTCTAATCTGTGTCATCTTTTTTTCCTTGTCAGGGTTGCTACAAATTGAGTTGAAGACAAGGAAAACTTGTTTTTGGCGTCATCAGAAGGGAAAGCCAGATACATACCTTTCCACAATAGAAGCAATTTATTATTTCCTTGTGGACTATCATCAGGAGATTTTGAAAGAGAACTACAAAGGACAATATGACAATCTGCTTTTTTTCTTTTCATTTATGCACACATTGATTAAAAATGCCAAGTATTGTGCAGGAAAAGAATAAGATCTCTGTCTATAGGTCCATGACACTGCTTTCTTTTCGTAATGTTAAACTGCACAAACATAACTATTTTTGTCTGACTGAAATCTGGAAATAAAGTATACTCAACAATGGCTACAGTGTTTGTCCAAAAGCAAGCTGCAGACCTGAGGTTGTGGGACTACTCAGATGAGCAATCTGATGAGAGTTACCTATTTGAAAACAGTTACACTTTGCTAAATATTGCTGTATTTCATCCTACAGGTCTGATGTGCTCATTGTGATGAGCACATTTCCTGAGGTGGGGATAGGAGGATTTGACCCCTTTTGCCATAAGGAGTGATCTCTCTAACTGTAAAAAGGAATTAACATGCTAACTTTTTATTGTTACTAATGCATTATGTCAGGTGTTTGTGTTTTATACAATAATGCAGATTTTACTTTCGTGACAAAAGCTCACTGAAGGGAGTAGGATGGTATTTAGGTGGGGGGGAGAGTTGCACCAATACAAAATTAAAGAACACATTAATTGAATACAAATTATGTACTTTCAAGATTTAAGTCTGAAAAATTATTCTAGTAATAAAAAAGTGGTCTCTTTAAACATTATTACACAGTGTATGATTTCTGTAGTACCATTTACATGCTGTTACTTTAAGGTTGTACCATTCACATACTGTTATATTAAGATTATTCTCAAATTCTTGGGTGATTTTAGACTTCTTCAAACAAATCTAGTTAAATGTTTATTACTACTACATAATATTACTTGGGGGAAAACTAACTTAATGAATGTCACTATGGCATACAATAGACAGTAAAATTTTGGAGATACCACATATTTGTATTTGAAGCAGTGGAACAGGCTCATTGCACTGCAGGAACTGTCTGAAAAATGTAGATCCTTTTACAGGACTCAACATAAAGTAATTTGCAGTGACAAGAAACAGAGATAATGGTGGTCCTGACCACAACATTTCTGACAAGACTTCCTTAAATTAGGCAGACTATGGATCTGGTATGTTTTTTTCTTTTGCAGTAATAGTGCAAATATGAACAGCATAAGTAAGAAATTCTCAATGCTGTTGAAAGTTTTGCTGATAGGTGTAGCACTGCTGTCACAGTCATTATATGTATATGTAATTTTGCCATGTTTTACTGTACAGCCAGTACAGCCAATGCTGACAGAGATAATAGACCTGAGCTACTACCTTACCAGCAGAGTTGTATGAATATATTTTTATCATACTATGATAAAAACTATTCTTAAAGTAGAAAAAATGTTTCATTAGAGGTACAATAAAAGATGGATAAATATTTCTGAATATTCTCAGGAGTGTGTTACTTAAGAAAAAAGTAAATCTTGTCAAAGAGATATACTTAAAAATTAGATTATTTTTTAAACAGAACCCAAAAGTTTTTGTTGTCACCTATAGCATAGTCTCTAGGCGGGCACTCTCACATCCTAATGAACACAGAAATAGTGTCTTGAAAAATGCTTCAAGAAAATCTTTTTAAGATTACACAGCAATCCATACAGGTTCAAACAACATTTTTACCGTGTTTTTTAATGCTTCAACATACTGGAATCAATATTGCTTAAAACAATGCTTAAGAATGCTTAAAACAAGACACAAATACACTCAGTTCATACTTCAAATTTGAATGCTTATCTGAACAAGTAACTGCATGTAAAAAGGCCTTTCAGTAGATGATGGAAACTTACCTCCTCCATTTGCAAAGAAATGTGAGTTCTGTTACTTAAGTGCATATAAACCGTGACAGCACCACAGGAAACACAGGCCTGGAGTTAGAATGAGAAAAATAGATTTTATATCTACCTATATATGGAGTTCATGTGCTAGGCAAAGGGAAAAACCAGCAGTCATGTCTCAGTACTATTGAAACAACACTACTCATTCGTTTGGTTCTTACTGCTATTGAGAGGTTATTTTTGCTTTTTAAAATGATTAATGCCATTTCCTTTGGTATGAATTTTGATAGTCTTTTGACATTTCCATCTGTTCTTGTATTTCTTAAACAAAGATTGTTGTAATATTTTTTTTAAAAATCACACAAGTATAATAGCTTGAGAAGGAAACTTTCACCCACTTTAAACAAACAAAAATAAAATGAACCCACTGACCTAATGTTTTAAAAAGAACCAGAAAGAAAAATCTGGGGGGAGAGGAGGAGTTACTTCCAAGACACATTTCCCTGAAAACATGTTTTTTATTTAAGAAGCAGAGGTCAGATAAAAGCTTGTATAAGCGCTGTTCTTCGTTACTTTTGGAAAATAGTTTTATAAGGTTAAAAATTGTTTCCAAATTTAAGTTTTGTGTACCTCACTTTATTTGAATAATGGGAATTAAGAAACTGTTCCAAAAGAAAATTAATTTTAATTCTCAGGTGAAATCAATGTACTGAAAAGATTTTAAATCTAGAACACTGTGTTCAGGAGTTGGGTTCAGATTCTTCCAGTGCAACCTCAATGTAATGCAAGAGTCGTTTGTTAGACCGAGGGACAGAGGCACATCGAGTATCTCTAATTCGTTATGGTCTGTTGTATTCCTCTGATAACCTTTTATGGGGGCGGGAAGGAGGTTATTGTCACTTTGCTGCAAATCCGTCCTGTCTGAGCAGCAGATGTAGTTCCCCTTTCCCTTCCATATATAAAAATATTTAACTGCTCTATTTAATTTCAGCGTTGAAGCCAAACCAAGTCATCCATCTCACACTGAAAGCTTCTCAATACCACTGATACATTTTTCCAGCTATGAGAGTAAAGAAAAATTTTGTTCTGCTAAATGAAAGTGATCAAGTGGTTAATCCTTTCAAGTGCAATTAGCAGCACTGACCTCCCTGTTCTTTAAAATGAGGGTCATGGGGAGGTAAAGGCCGATTCTGGGCCTTTTCTTTCATATCAGAATACCCCTTCACTAACTATCTCTTCTGTTTCCAAAAACATCAGAGACCAAGAGGGAAAAACAGGCTTCTGCTTCCATTAGCAGTAACTTAAACAGCCATAAGTTAAAGGGGGAGGAAAAGGAAGAGCATCTCTATCTCCTTTCACAACAGAAGACATCTGGCCTCCTGTGGGGAGGCCCCAGATAACAAAGAACCTGTCATAGCAAACCTCCTCGATGTGTTCAGAGAACCATTTTACCTGCAGTCTGGCTCATTCATTTCCTGCCACTGAAGCCATCTGCTTTTGCTTATTGTGGGTATTTTTATTCTTTGTTTGGCCAGGAGCATGAAGTGGCTTCACTTTAGCATGCCTGTATGCTTGGTCAGAGGGAGTACTTAATCCTTCTCTCAAAATGAATAAGAGAGAGAGCTGCAAAAAACAATTCCTTTCCTGGAAGGTAGCACAAATGTCATCCAAGCTGAGGTTGAATAAAGGGTCATGTCAGTGCATGGGGTAAAGATACATTTAGATTGAAAAGAGATGCCAACTTGGAATCTACGGCAGAACCTTCCAAAGCACTTGTAATCTTACCTTATTTAAATCCTTTGCTACTGTTTCTTGCAATTTTTTTTCAGTCTGAGTCCATCTGATTTTCCAGAATCTTCTTCGGGCCCAACCGCACAGTAATGCAGTGATCTGCTCTTGCTTTTCCCTTGCAGTGAGTTTCAGCATTTTGCCTGAATGCTTTAAAACTCAATCTACATAAATGATGGTTATATCTCACTAATAATGTAACTATCCCTGCCTTTGAAAGGGCCAAAAGAAGGGAGGGACCTTTCTATTAGTTTCTCATCATTTGATATAATGCAGTTAATACACTCCCAGGTACCATTAACTTGATCTGGGACACAAAAGTTAACAGTGATTGCAGCACAGTTAAAACAGGAAAGCCTTTCCACTAAGATTAAAATATCATGTGACAGTTAAACTCCTGATCTACTTGTACATGAATATGAGGTCACCTACTAAGGTACTGAAGGACTCAACATAATTCCTAAACTGTTTTCCCTTGTCTTGAGGGACACTATTTTAATAAAATTCCAATGTTGTCATTAATAAGAATATTAATTGTCACTTGTGACACTCAGTAATACTGACATTCATAGTGTCTATAAGTAAAATTTAACATGTTGTTCCTGTTCACTTGTTGGGAAGGGAAACACATTGTTGCCATTTCATGGATTCCAAAGAGAAATGAGATGCTGCAGAATTTTGAAGGTAGGGTATGACATGAAACTAAAAACACTCATACTGGTGTGATTTCTTTACCACTATCTGCCAGAAATAAATTCAAATAGCTCTTGAGTTCCACAGCAAGAGGTGGGAATTACTTCTCTAATGCAAAGCAGACAGCAGACTTTGTATTTTCACCTCATGGAAAGTGGAAATTTTTGTCTAACTTTAGCAATACTGGTGCAGTTACCACATGATTTTACTGCTGACTTTTCAGACCACGGGTGTTGCAATAAAATGTTTAGACACATACCACAGAAGAGAATGCTCCGCACCACCATACCCCAGATTGAGTCCTACTCCACCTATGATCCTGTGAACTGTGCTTCCCTCACCTGTAAATTTAATTTTTGCTTCTGAATAACAAGTCTTTACATATGAAGCTGAGCCCATAAGCCAGTTGAACTGAGCATGAAATCTAAAGGCTGGGAATTATTACTTCAGAGGTTCTGATGGTAAAATTTTTCAACAACAGGGAGAGGTGTACACATAGACCAGTAAGTACATATATGGAACATAAATACAAAAGAAAATCAAGTGTGGTATCAGAGTTTACAGTATTAAAGATTAAACTGTTACATGTATAGAGAAGATGCCTGCTTTAATTAGATAGACATATAGCTGGGCCTGTTAATGTACAGAGATGAGTAGTTTGACTAGGAATTCATAAAAGTTTGGATGTCCTATCCATCCCAAGTGCTGGATTATCCCTCCAAACAATACACTGGAAAAAAACAAATAATGTTTTATATTTTTTCACCATTTTGAATATTGCTGCTGCACAGTAGCTTCCCACACTTCTGTTGTAACTTCTCACATTTTCTTTGCAGCTCCAAGCAGCACCGAAGTAAAAAGTTGAGAACACCCACCCAGGCTGAACAAGACACACCATAGCAATCAAAAGCATAAAACTGCAATCTAAAATATAGAGGCTGCTGAACTACTGCTGTACTGAAGAAATGCCATGGATCATGTTCTACCATTTCTTTAGGAGAGATGGAGAAAGAGCAAGACCACGCTCACCATGGTACTAAAGAAAATGTGTTTGCCTCAAGTAATAGTGAGCATGAGCACCTACAGTGAACATGCACATATATGATCCTTGGTGGAAAACTGATATTATACACACTGCAATGTGATGTTTTCTTCACTGGCTTTTGATTACTTATTGGAAAATAAACTATTCAAGAACGAGTTAGAGTTTCTCTGGGTTTTTTTAATTAATAATATGCAAGTAGTTTATAAATTCCTCAGTTTATACTAGTATTTACTCCATTTCAAAATAATTTTATTACAAAAAACATTTTATAAAAAACATTTTGAGAAAGTGCTCCATTATGAAGTGTGTCATATAATCAGGGAGGTGGGATTTTTAACCATACTTGCTTTTAACCATACCTGCTTTAGAACATTACTGAAATTATTTCCATTGGAGATGGATGCTAATGATTTGAAGAGAATCAAACTTTGCACATCTAAGAAAGTACCCTTAGTGTCTTTTCTACAGAAGAACAATACTTTGGGTGCCTGTTTGCTCAAGCTGAAACTCAGTCTTCAAATGT
>VXBA01005297.1:399256-468455 GCA_013399895.1 Serilophus lunatus | reverse complement strand
AAAAAAAAAAAAAAAGAAAAATAACTACATTTCAAGAACATAATAATGTTTTATTTCTTTCAAAAATTATTTCTGAATTTCCAGTTTTATGACTGAATTGTTTGCCAAATGCAGCATGAATTCCAACTGAACTGATCCTGCATTTTCTAGTGATTAGCCCATGCAGCTGAAACATTCTATACAGCTTTCTCTGCTCTCAGGCTTCCCTCTGGCCGAATCAATGCTACAGTCTTTTTTTTTTTTTTTTTTCATATTTATAATAGACAAGGAAGCAACTTGATACAGCTTCAATTGTCAGGAACATCATCTGAAGCACCTCATTCTACTTGAAGCAGTTGGATCACATTACTTCCTCTTTTAACCTTACAAGTGTTTAAGTGTGTTTAGAACACTGGCTTTGATCTGTGTACCTACACCAGTCAAGAGTATAAAAATGCTTGCATCCTATTCTCTCATGACTGTTTGGGAAAAAATATAACAGAGAAACCTTTACATTCCTAAAAATTTCCTCTTTACCTTGAATGTGACTTTATCTGGGAAGCTGGTTTAAAATCAATGCCTGAAGCAGCTACTGGGGAATTTGCCAAACTCTTGAATGCAGAATACTCTCTAAGGTAGGCATAGCCCAACCAATTTTGCTCATTTTAAAAAGAGAATTCATTGAAAAAATAATGGAGTAACAAACAAAAAGTCTTTAATTTTTTTAAGCCCATGAAAACTAAGTAGATTCAAGCAAGCAAAGTAATGTACAAGAATTCAACTGTTTCAATATATGGATGGTCAAATGGAAATGGCCAGGATTTGTTTTTCAAGGCCTCTGCAAAGGTCTGTCCTCTGTGTATAGGCAGTGTTCATTCTGAGTTAAACATGTGCCATGTATATCCATCTTGTGAAGCATCAATTTAGAAAAGGCATTTCTTGTTTGTATCTCTATTTGCTGGCACTCCTCTTGTGAGAAATTAAAATATCATAACCAACACTGCACTAAACACCAACATTGGTTCTTAGTACCTTGTTTTGCTTTCCAGAGTTCCAGTGTTGGCATGATAGTGATAACGGAATTGGGATCTTCCTGTGCTGCTGAGTTTACTGTGTCATTTGCACCAGTGACCAGAGCCAAGTCTGTATCTGAGAGAGAAAGGAAATATATTACAAAATGTGTTATTATGAAAGGAAAAGCCACTACTTCAAGTTATCAAGACAACACCAAAGCACATTAATCAAGCATACAATAAATGATGACAGTTTGTTGTTTTGTCTGAATGAAAAGATTAAATCCATCTGTTTGTGTTCAAACCTAAAATCCAATCTTGGCTGTTCTATGTGCTAATGAAAACTATTAAAAAATTTTGTGCATTCTGTATGAAAGATATCAGAAAAATAAACATTCCTAAGATTTAACAGGCAGTCTTATGCAAGGGTCTGGTGAGGTTGCTAAATAGAGCACATATGTGGAATCTGTTGATGACGTGCACTATGTTATACCACAGAGCGTGTTTCAACACTGCTCACAGTCCAGATCTACAATCTCTGTTCTGTTTGGCTTCTCAGATTCATGGCTCTGCATGCAGGAAGATCTCCATCTACATACAATCCATGATAGGTCCAGGAACTAACATTTGAGTAGCTCAAGAGTCCATAGCTTTGCTAAGATGGTAGAAATTGGTAATTATTCCTAAGACCTCTAGCCACAGTGCTCACGAAATGTATATTTCTAGAGTAACTCAACTGATAAAAATATAGTGTTTAGCTTAGGACTTTAGCACCAGTAGTATCAAGTCAATCTCCCTTATCCTCATACTCATTAAATCCTTCAAGGAATTCAGTTGTGAAATGTGACATCTGCACAAACAGCACTAATCCCTCTGCCAAACATACTTACCCACATGCCTACCAATTTATTTGCCTTTTTTTTTTTTTTTGTAAGTTGTTCACAGTCTTCCCAGTCAAGTCAAGCTTATTAGTCTGTACATCTGTTCAGTCTCCTAGAGTCTGTATTAAAATCAGCACCACATTACAACTTCCATTTCTCTTAACCTTTCTAACCACAGGGCTGGCTACGCCTGGCAAACAGAGAAGGATGTTCTGGCTGTACCAATTTCATATGTTCTGCAACAGCACTCCAAGCGACTGAGGTGCATGAGCCAAAAGAATTTAGTGTGCTGTTAGAGGGAGAACAGCCTCCAGGTCTATGATAACCTTTGGCTTACTTTGAGCAAAGAAGGGAATTAAAGCAGTCTAATTCAGAAATGTCTGATTTCCTTGATGATTCTAAGTTCCAACAAACTTATATGATATACATCAATGCAAGCAGATTATCCTCATTGACAGCAATGAAGCTACACCTATTTCACATGTTTATGAAACACAGATACATAATCTTGTCCTTCCACTCCGCATTTATAGGATGAACAGTGAGTCAGAAACATTTTAAGATTATCAGCTGAAAACATTGGACATGGAGTCTTCTAGACGCAGTAAATTCAAGATCCCATGGTACTAAATTTATCTTATAAACCTTCCTTTATGAGCTATCACCTGCGTAGTTGCTTGGAACAAAATCATCTAGCTTTACTCCAATCTATTAAAGCTTGGTCCAGTAAAGCAAAGCAGCTCTAAAAGAGGTAAAGTAGTGAAGAATTTTTATGTGAAGGAAACATGGTCAGTGGAAGGTGATATAAAGATCTGAAAGATGCTGTTGAAATTACCAGATCCCCATCTGTCAGTGACCTACATAGTCTTAGTTTAATAGCTGGCAGCCTCAGAAGGAGGTGAAAGGCAATAGAGAGCCATCTTTGCCTTTCTTCCTGGTGCTGCAGCTCATGTCTATCTCCAGAAAGCTATCACAGCTGTTACAGCCTTCCTTACTTGTGCTGTATATAATATATTAGGAAAGATTTACCATCCTCACAAACTGAGGACTTGCACAGAAAAAGTACCTCAAAAGAGACAATTGAGTGAAAAACAAAACCACAAATCATTAACATCCTAAACATTGATTTTTGCTTGTGTTTATTTTTAACAATGCAGCATTCTCTTGGAATTCACTATTTTATTTCAAACGAAGCTTCTGACTCTTTTAAAATTAATTTCTTTAATCTTCAGGGGAAGAGTATATCAACATCTTGACTAATAACTAATTTCTAGGATTTTGACTGTCTTCTGTTTGATTTTTTCATGTGACTATACAAAATGAACTGCACTTAACGTTACTTTCTACAGCAGCCTGCTTTGCTGGGGGAGGCACTTTGGCAGTTCTTTTCCTTTTTTTCTATATCCCTCTCCTTTCAGAGGCCCCTCATCGTGATGACCCACTCATTTGGCTAAAGGCTGCGTGCAGCTGCCTCTGAAAGAAGCCAACTGTATTCTTGGGTCAGCTGGAGAAGGCAGCTTGATTAAACTGTAAGGATACACAGCACAGCACTTCTAACACCCATAACTGAGGGGAGAGAAGACCTAGGCCTCACCTCAGTTTTCAGCAGAGGTACAAAACATATCAGCTGGCACACAGCAAGTGCTTAATAGCATCAGGCAATACAGTGGATAAAAACTATCTTATTTAAGGATTTTCTGCTAAATACTTGGAACCATAGTCTTTTGTATATATGCCTTCATAGGCATTTACAATTTTTTATAATGAAGGAGGAATGATTAGCTGGGACATTTCAACTCAATGGCTATGCTGTCCTCTAGATGGGATTTGTGAAACCTGAACGTTTCCTCATTTCCGTTAATATTTTCCATCCAGAGTTATCCTACAGAAATTAAACTGTCCGGAAACATCATGACACAAACTTCTTTGTTATTGTTGCAAATTGAAAATGAATGCTGGCCAAAGCTTACCATTCTTAGAGAAATGTCAGACTGAATAGCTGATTACTCTGCATAAACCTTGGCAGTGCAGGGTTACCCATTTTTAGGAAAAGGAAGATTTTTTTTATTTTTAGTGAGAATTAACACGATGAGGGAGGCCCAGTGAAGTAACTTCAGTGACTTCATCTCATATTTCTTCGCTATAAACCAGTTCTATTCAAAGAGTAAAAAACTCAAAACTTTCAATCTGTGACCAATTCTTTGTATTTCCATTATCTCTAGCTCTCTGCTAGAGGCCTTCATTATTTTTAAGATGAGGAAAACTCCCAGCAGATTTCACAGATATCAAGTGAGTCATTGTTCATTAAGGTCTAATCACAAAGAACAGGTCTGACTTACATTCGAGGTGGAATACATACCAATAGTAAAACCTCAAAATTCCAGGAGATGACAAATGGTGTAAACCTGGTGAAATTAGGATTAGTGTAGTTTTAGGGCCTTATTGAACCCTTTTGCCCTATGCTGTATCATTACAAAAGAATGAACACTATAGTACCGCCAAGACGTATGCTGTGATACTACTAGTTAATCAACATTTTTAATTTGAACCATTACATTAATTATGGTTGCAATTCCCTACATCAGGAAGTTTTCAGCCTTTAGTTATATCACACATATCCAGGATACTCTATTAAATGGATTTACCGGTGACAAGTGGACACTGAGTATCAAAAATATTGTGCTTTTTTAAATACATCTGAACAAAAGGTTTCCCTGCAAACATAGAAAAGAAACACAGTCTTGTATTTTGTTCACCACACATTATTATAGCCCTCTTCTTAGTTTATGTTGAAGTGTTGTCTGTAATGCAAATTTTCAAATGTCTTGTGTATTTGCACATCACTAAAATAAGTTAGTATTTAGCGCAAATCTGTAACAGACAAAAGAGCAAAATTTGTTCCCTGAAACACTTACAATCTAGGATAAAAACATCAAAGACCGAAGAGCAGGTTTGTCAAAGTAAAGCTTTTGCAGTGTGCATTCAGGTAGTCCGCAAGTAAATGACCTGCTTTCAGGACAGATTCCAAGGTAAAGAAAGACAGTACACCCAGTTGGAAAGCTCAGGACGCTCCAGCTTCCAAAGAAGCATGGAATATACATAGGAACAGAGATGGTTAGGCATGAATTTGGCTAATGACTATATGGGTCTGTATTTATGGGCAAAACCCAGGAAGGAATGACTGCTAACATCAGATGAGATACAGGTGGCATATAAGGAGAGAAGAGGTATTTAACAATTTGGATTACAAGTGTGAATTAGATAGATTCAAAGGAGGTGGAAAAAATATTTTGGCATGCCTAAAGTGACAGTGGACAGTGGAATATGCTCAGTGTTACACAAGACCTGAGGTATCTTGGAAAGTCTACTGTTGTGTAATTGGAACAGCAAATATCTGAACTCTCACCCAGGGTAGTGATGGAATGAGACTTCTATCATTTCAATAGCTTGGTCTTATCCAGCTTCAGTGCAAGTTCCAACAGTTTCGATAGGTTTCCTTCCTGCTGCAGTGCTGTGCCATATCCACCCAAAAGTGACATTTGGCAAATATCCGACTGTGGCCTAAATGTGAATATATTAAATGTGCATATTGGTCAAAACAACAGTTCCAAGTGCATAAAAGAGTCCCAAAATAAATACTACATTTGTTCATTTGCTGTAAGTTCCCATGTAGTTTGTTTGGGAAGTCAGACTGCATTATTCTTCAGCTCATTAAAGTTTACTTTAACAAGCTGTGAAGCCGATACAGAAATGGTTCAACAGTTCAGTATTGCATTGCTTTTTTTTTTTGTTTTTGAAAGCTTCAGTATCCCACTTGGCATAAAAATCACATTTCAAACAGATTTTCAAATGCACATTTGAGAAAACTTTGTTTTTCAGCCATTTTTAAACAATTTCTTTTCTTCTCCCTAAACTACCTTAACATTTTTTCCTTAGCAAAACAAAGATGTTCTTTGTTTAAAAAACGTCTCCCATCTTGCATGTTATGAAACAGCACATTTCCCATTTCCTCAGAGCCAGTTGCTGGGTGAGATCTTTCAGTGAAAGCCATTCAGTGTTTTATAAAATATTAACTTACATGGTTGGTTTCACAAATAAATCACGTTGCTGTTGTTGCTTTTCCTAGTTGCTTTCAAAGGTCAGTTGCCAGATTTAGTGTACTAGGAACTGTTTACATACAGAAGGGCTACAACTCTGGCAAAACTATGTATGTTCTTTTCTGGTATAAGATCACCACTCTGATCAAAACGAGTCAACTATCCTGAGGACACAAGTTTGTTCTCCAGGCCAACATGTGAGTGCCAGGCAATACTCAGTCACCAACCAGAATTGAACTGACAGCACATTCACATTGTTCAGTCAAGTGCTTGAGCTACAGTTAAAAGAGCTACTAAAAAGCAGGATAAAATGAGCACATACAGATTGCTGGCAATCCTTGAGCTGTCTGGGTATCTCCGTAATGTTGCATGTCATGCAACCCAGACATATTTTGATTTCATTGCTGTCCTTGGCATTTTAGGAGTTCATTTGCCAAATTCTAATTCTAGAAAATCCACCAGACATCTATCCAGTTGTCGTAATTTTTTATTATTTACTACCATTACGAGCAAAATTCTGTCAGGGAGCCAGTCCAGTCATCCAATCTCCTGTAACACCTTATTTATATAAGTTTCCAAAGGAGATGCCTTAGCCTTTTTTCACACAGAAACAGGCCAAACTGGTGGCATTTCCTTACCACACATACAATGCATGACAGGACAGCTCCATCCAGAGGAACCAATCATGACGCCCACAACTGTCAAGATTGCTTTCAAGAAGAAAAACTTCTGCATGCAAGGCTCAGCCAGAGTAATGGTTTGGTATTTGAGGAATATCTGTTCCACCTACAGTTGTCAGTCCCTGCATTCTAGTATGAACCCCATAAGGGAAAGAAAAATTAAATTCATATTTCAAGAAATTATATAATTCCAAAAATATTTACTAAATGAAACAAAAGCAAATAAAAGTTCATTCAATCACTCAGCAGAAGATTGTTACCTATGATCATTATTGGGTTTGGTCCTGTAAGTAAATACGCCTTTAGATTTTTTGCTGAAAGATTATACAGGCATAATAAGAGCTGAAATCATTTGTTATTTTGGAAGACAAGACCCTTGCTCTCTTATTTCTTTCCAGAACTAGTCCACAGCTACAGCAATGGCTAGGGTTACATGTATATCTGACTAGATAAACATCCACAGCTTATTTTACAGCACTGCTGCTGGCTAAAAAGTTTTAGATCTCTGCAGTGCGGTTTGTGGGATCCTAAGGGTCTTGCAGACTTGTTAAGGAATTTCTATAGGGCTAGATAAACATTCTCCATAGTGCTTTTTTGATTCCTTATAATTTATGCCAATTTTTTCAGTTAACATGCAAGGCTGAATTGTCACTGGCATTCAGCAAGCACTGGATGTGTATGCAAAAAACCTTACATTTATTTGCCATTAAACAGTTCAAGAATTGCTGTCTCAAAACTATTGCCATAATTGAGGAGAGCCCTGTAACACCACAACTAATCCATACTAATCCAGGGGTGTAACTTGGATTCAATGCAAAAATTTCTCATACTGGCCATGGATGCTGTCAGCAAGCCAACTAGTGGTGCCCAAGTAAGAAACAATGCTGAATTCAGCAAACCTGGAAGCAACTCTGGCTGCCCTGGTGCTGTATCGAGTATAGCACTAAAAGTATTTTTAATGCTAAACCACTAGAAGTTAAGACAGATACAGGCTACAGATACAGAATAGAAATATCAAAGGTACTGGTTATTTTGGTAATTAGTTTAGGTGTAAAAAAGGGTCACCCATTTCAGATACAAGAAAAAAAATCAGTAATTTTTTGGAAGGAACACTGAAGATATGGAAGTGCTCCAGCTCCTGTCACACTCTGTATCTCCTTCTATTTCAGCCTTGTTAATTATGAGAAAAAAACCAGTTTGATATGAATGCTTTGTAATAGCAAATAGGACAGTAATTTTTCAGAACACAAAGCTTCAACAGCTGTATAACTGCACAGTAGGAAATAATTGCTACTTAGGGATCTAAAATATCTCTTACTACAAGTTCTATAGCCAATAGTCCTTCACACGAGTCTCTTAGGAGTAAAGCTCTATGGAATCTAAGTCAGATTCTCAGCAAATTCTTTAGCAAGTCTGGAAAAAAAAAAATCCTTAAGACCAACATCAGCATCTCTCCTAATCAACACAACAGCCAAAGTCACTAACCTCCTTCTCCTTGGGTTCCAGTCTTAACAAATTTGCTAAGCGAAGTTGTACTTCCCTACCCTTGCAGAGGACTTAAGATAATTAGCACCTCACTCATCTTAGGATTCAACTGGATTTTGAGGAAATCAGAAAAGGGCCTCTAGTGAACTGCATCCTAAATTTCACTGAAAGCTACACCCCAATACAGTGACACAATTTTGAGAACCCTGACAGATGGGTGAACATCAAAGGGTGGATATTCCATTGTGTACTCGGCAATTGGTGTCAGAGCTGCTGCTGCCAAACCAGCTAGACTGTGAAATGCAGCTACAAGTTGAGGAAGGTCAGACATTTCAATTAATTTTGCAATGTTAAGACCTGCAAAATTAAATTATTTAGATCCAAAATAAAATATTACATTGTGTTTCATATTCATAACATAAACAGACCATTGAGCAAGAATGGCCTGTTTACTTATATTGTTTTTCTTTTCATACAATGAATTAGAAATATAATAGTTATAGGAAATTTTAACCTAATTTAAGTCTTCTCCAAAAATACATTGCTAGAACATTTTGAGATGTAACAACTTGTAAGAAACAGAGCCAGAACAGTTCCTTTGAAGCCACTGTTTCTCTTGTATGGGAGTGAGTTTTGTGGACGTACCCATGAGAGTTTCCAAATACATTTTGTCTACAGAGAATCAAGGCAGGCAAAATAGCTCTGCATGCATTAGAAGACTACCACAATCTAAGTGACTAAACTGGCAAAGAAATAGTGCCTTTCCCTCTTTTCTCTTACCAAGTTTCAGCCTCAACCTTTGAGAATTTCTATTGGGCTCCACAGCATCAGACAGAGAAACCTCCTTAAGAAACCAGTATTAAAACTAAATTTAAATTTTCAAACATTTCTTTTTCCCACAAATTTATTCTAATTCAGATCAACTGAGGCAGCTGGTAGAGTCATAACAAGAAAATTGTTTCAGTTGAGAAAACAAGTGGGAAGTTTCAAAACCATCTAAGTAGTTCAATACTTTTTGAAACATTAACTTTTCATTTCAGCATAATATTTCACTTTGACAAAACTTCAGCTTTTTATCAGCAATTAAGGTCTTTCACCCTCACTTATACTCCCTTTTTAGTTAAGAGTGCCACCTTTGGGAATTTGAATGTTTTCATAACATATTTTCTTATCCTTTCAAAAATAGTAAATTAATCAGTAACAAGGATGCTGTGGATTGAGCACATACACTGTGCGAGATGTGCACGTGCCCATTGTGCCACCCAGAGCCATGGCGACTTCTGGTGAGGATTTCAGTGTTCCTACTGCTGCTTGCTGCTAAAGCTTTGACACCCCAATAATACCAGGGGATTCCCAAATCCGGAAGTGTTCTGACTAGACAACTCTGCCAGCACTCCTGCACAACACACAAGTGAGCTGAAATACATTAGGTGAAAAAGACAAAAAAAAAAACCAACCAACAACCCAAAATAAACAAAAAACCCCCAACCAACAAAAAACCTCAAACATTTAGCACTACTGTACTTCAAACTATTTTACATTATCCAGGGGTACTGACAAAAAATAGTCCATCTTTAAAGATGAGAAAGATTTATTTTTTGTTTATTAATGCAAGTGAATATCCATTTCTTATTACAAGACTTCTGCCCATTCCACTATTCACATTTTCTGTTTTCCATGTTTCTTTAAACACCCATCCACCCAGCAACTATGAAACTAATTAGCATCACAGCAACTGAGTTCCAGGACCCATTGACATATATTTGAGTACATGTTTTCAATTATCATCAACACTGATGTATTGTATTCTAATATTAGTTTACAATGGCTCAATTACTGCCTTAGTTTTTATGATTTTCAGACTTATTTCTTAATATACTGTATCAATAGAAAAATATTAATCTCATTAGTTCAAGCTGAAAGGCAAAAAATCTACCTTTGCTAGATTTGCCCTGCACTGTGCACATTTAAAAATGTTTTGGCCATTATACAATACTTTAATCCATAAAGAATACTTAATCAAGATACATTTCAATTTTAGATTTTCAATATTTAGATATTTTGATATAAAAAATGCCATGAAATTTTTGCATGATCTCATTTAATACACATGCAGTCGTCCTTCTGATATTTTAAGAACACATGGTGACTTAATTTTAAATAATAAATTTTCTTTTAACCTACATCACTGAATGAGTTGAAAGTATGATCCAAAACAATATAGTCAGAAAAATGCATGATCACAAGGGACAGATATTGCTGTTCAACAACATTCTTGGAACATTTGGAAAGGCCAAAGACCATCTGTCAGCTGGTAGCTGCAAGAAACATTTATGGGCTTTTTGGGAGTCTAAGTTCAAAGGTTTCAGTCTGACAGAAGGGAAACTGTCACATAAGGATATTAACAATCCTGAGATGGAGCAAGTTTATAGATATTTTATCCCGAGGAGATTTGGGGTTAAACAGAATAGTTGTATGACTGTATCGATGTGGATTTTACTACGGCCTGTGGAAAAAATGAAACATAACAAGAAGCAAAAGAAATTTCCCAGAACACCTCTCAAGTACTCGTTTGTAAGACAACTGAAAAAAAAATAGCTTCAGTGATTTTACATCTTATCTTTAAGGACTAACAATGCAGCATATTTTTATCCAGTGTTTATCTAATTAAGCTGACCCTCAATGAATGAGGTCAAAATCTAAGTATAATAATTAGTCTCCTTTATTTGCAGAAAGAATATAAGCTGAAAATATCTGCTACTGTTTCCAGTTCAGTCTGAGCTTTCTCAGCCTTTGAAGCATATATTACTTTTAAGATTTTATTGATCCATTCCTTCCACGTATTATAGCACAGATGGAAATGTTTTACTTTATTCTTTTAATGCATAAATTACTCTATTATTATGGTAATACAATATAATTTCAAAGAATGGGATTCCAGTGCAAAACTAACTGTGAAACAACCCTTTGGAAAATAAGGTTTTTTACTATGTATTTTGACTGCCATGTAACCTTCTGACAAGTTCCAAGATATCCATCAGATTTCTCCCCAGTGATGGTACTATTTGAAAAAGAAGAATTAATGAAATCCAACACTTTATTTCTTCCAGAGTAAGTTCTGAACAATTTTCTAGGATCCTGGAAGTCTTAAGAGCAGGTAAGAACCAGTTCAGGTCTGATTACTATCATATTGTGTTTTCTTCCCAAAGTTCTTCCTTTCTCTGTCTTTACTAAAGATGAATGCCAGTTAGGTCCTACCTCTGGTAAGAAATATTTCCATTTTAATAAGTTTTGACCAACACATGTATCTGGATGTGGTTTGAAAAATAGCAAATAAATGCATCTGAACGTGAATGAAAAAACAGCTATCAGAAGTAAATATTATATCTCTCCTCATGTACTTAAACTCTAAACCAGCTACAGATTGGTACCTCTGTATTACTGCTTTTGTAGCCAACTGAACATTATGGAATCGGAAATACAGAGCTGTTTTCTCTTGAATGAAATAAAGGAATATGCTCAAATAAGGACAGTAGAAAACAAAAAGGCTATAAAATTGTTTCCCTGGCCCTAGGGATAACAAATTCCATGATCTAATGAAGAAAGATGACAAATGTTTGCCCATATAAGTGAATGGCTTTCCTAGAGGACCATTTTTCAAGAGGGCCTGATTCTGCACATGCTCCTCTTTTCTCACTGCTTGTAGCATGAACATTTCAGGCAGGATCAGGCCCTTTCTTGCTTATATGACTGGCTTTGCTAGCCAAGACCACCCCTCTAGTTTTAGTTACTTAATTATTGAACCTTTGTTTTTCCTTGAGAGTTACAGAACCTCATTTTAGATTATGTGGCTATCTCATCTGTTTGCTTTTCCCAGTGTTGTGTTTTGAAAACTAACCTACAGTCTTTTTAATAAGAGCCAGTAGCATTTCAGCTTCCATTAGGCAGAACCCATCCTTCTGTTGTAAGCTCTATCTATTCTGCAGGTTTCCCAGCTCCCGAAAAAATAAAATCTTTCTTTTCTATTGATGCAGACTTTGTCTCTAATGGTAGTTTTAGGACTCAACAGAAATTTAAAAAAAATGCTAGCACAAAGGTTCTTATCTTTAATCAATGAAAAAATTAAATTGTGATTCAGGGACTCTTTTCTACCTTTATCATATCACTGGTTGACCACATATTGTGATGCAGAAACCAGCTACACAACTTATAAAATCTGCTACATCTGCTCAAATAACTGACAAATAACTGTGGAGTCCTTATCAGTATGACAAACCTAGCCCCAAATGGAAGATTTATCCTAGTAGATTCATCAGCTGAAGAAATATTTTTGATTTAGGGAGATATCTTCCTTTTTAGACTGACCATGCAGAAAGAAGCTGGTCCAGTACACAGGAAAAAGGCAAAGGACATAGACACACATACCTGAGGTGGATTCAAAATTTCTCATCACTTCTTCTCACTAGTCCTCTTAACTCTGCTAAATATTTTCTTCTTTGGTCATCTTATTACTCACAAAAATGTGTATATTTACTGTATAGACAATAGATATAAACATGAAGTTGATGCTTATGTTGGATTTCTTATATGATCATTATACAATCCTTTGGCTGACAGTAAAATTTCTGTGCATGAATATGTATCATGAATTTAAATTAAATGTGAAAACAGCATTGTTTAGTGCCTGCAGTAAAAGTTTTAAGGCAGGAATTCATAAATTCTAATCTCATTTGTAATTCACTTTGGCTAAGTCATTAACCTTGTTTTGGTTTCCTGTAGGTCCCTTCTGATGAAATGGAACTCAAATCTGTCAGAATGAAACAAACAAGAGAGGAAGGCAGCAGACAAAACACTTGGCAATAATAAATACAGTTTCTGATATGAAAGGCAAATGAAGGCCAGGTGTGATTCCCTGGGTAGTGTGATAACCACGATTCCAAGCAAGAACAAATCTGGTCACTATTAGTTTAAAAAAAATGATTTGGAGAAACAAGCATCAGCCCTAAAATACCTGCCAAGCCCATAAAAAAAGTAGAGTAAAAAAAGCACTTATTTTTATTAATCATAAAATAAAAACAGGCATAGAACCCAAACACCACTTGCACTGAAGTTGTGTCACTGACACCCATGGCAGCAGAAGGCATTTCCTGCACATGCTTTTGCAAGCAAAACTTGTATATGTTGTTTTTGCCAGAAAACTAATTTTGGAATAAGAGACTCTTGGTCAACCTGAGGGTGAAGTGAGTACCCCAGGATCCAGCAGATGCACATGGAACTGCCAAACTCAGTTTCTGAAATCAAAAATATTCCACTTGGGCAAATATGGAGAAATGGCTCATCAAAAAAACCCAAAAATTAAATATGTCGTAAATTCCCCAGTGACTTCTCACAACCTTTACTGCATTAGTAGAAATACAGACCACAGTGTAGCATCTGAACATTGTTAAAAGATGCAGACCACACATGGAGTTCAACAATACTTCCTTGGGAGAAAATATTATTGCTTCCAGTACTAGTCTCTTTGACCATATGTGTTAGTGGTTTAAGAAAATGTTTTTCCCTCTTTAGGAAAAGACTAGATCATTTCATTAATCCAAGCTAATATGATACTCTATTTGGAGACATGTATTGTCATCACTTGTACAATATTTTGTTAAATATACCCAAGTAAACTCTGAGCAAATCAATGTACAGAATTAATTTCTCCAATCAAGACAAGGCCCAAGACAGCAATATTTTACGATTTCACTCTTAGAAATCAGAGTTTGATTTTCAGTATTACTGTCATTTTAGGAAGTTTTTAATAAAAACTTTAAAACGTGTATGGAAATTACTCATTGTTTAGAGATAATAGATCAAGGACAATAGATCTTCAAACAAGGCTGATACTTTGGACAAACACTGTAAGCCCATGACCCTGGAAGGAGATAGTAAGGGAGGTCTTTCAGATGCTGTATAAAGTTTGGTTAAGGAATAAGTGAAACAGATTTCCTTCTCTGCTTTCTTCCTTTAAAATCAACTTTCCCTACTGCAGAATTTTGCTTTCCTTGAACTAATAAATATTTATTCTGCTATTTAGACACCATGAAGGTAGTAAACCATTGAAAAGCTGTGCTATACATATCTTTTTCTGTTATCATTTGCATTATTCTTCTTCCATTCCAGTATCATTTTTAAAGCAAGGAGCATAACAATCTTGTTTATGGGAAAAATATTATTTAACATAATCAAAACCTTGCTATATGATTCATTTTTCTATTTCATACATATATTTCAACACAGATAATGACATCTGGAGTTATGTAGTGTACACAGGCCCGGACCCAAAAGCTCTTAGGAACAGCCTATGTTAATTTCAAATGGCCCTGGGTTGGGTCCTTAACTTATACTGTATTGGCTCTTTATTTCACACATAATTATTATCAGAAGAAATTTCTTGGTAACAAATGCAGACCATGGTTCACCAAGGATACTGAAAAGTTGATTTTTTTCCTTTCATTTAATTGAAAAGCAACATGATGTGTTAGAAACCCTGACTTACCACTGTTTTCTGCTTTTCATCATTAATCCACATTACTTTTCAGGAGCTCACTTTACTTTTACATAATTATTCCCAGGATAGTTCATCATTTAAATGCCAAACTGGCAATAAGAAATAGAGATAAATTAATTATCTTGTACCTTTTATTTGAATGTCAGTTATGGTCATAATTTTCCCAGGTTATAAGGATATGACTCTTCTTGGGATTTTTTAATAGAAAAGGTGCTGTTCCTGGGAAAGGTTATTGAAATAACACTTTACACCTTCCTGTTGCAGAATAAAATCATTATGATGGAACCGTATTGTATCTTTCCTTTCTTTATATTAAGACTGTTTCAGCAAAATTTTGTCATGGTCACTCATTTTCTTTCTGAAATTAGAAGGATGACTCACATGAGTTGATAGAATGGGATTTGGCCTTTAACTGATACTGATTACAAAAACCCTTGATTTGTAAAATAACACTGACCACTGAATGAAGTCAGTTGTAAGAAATATCTTTGTGTTCTAACTAAATAAAATTTGTCCTGATATATTTCATGTGAAATACACTGAAGAGTGAAGGGGAAGAACAACAAAATAAAAAAACTTTAAGAAAAACCCAAAACAAACACAAAAAACCACCACAGAAAACAAACGTTATACAAGAACCTACCTAAATCCTAGACAACATTCCTTAAAAGCTGAACATGGATATGCTTCTCTTTACAAACACTTCCCTAGCCAAAAAGTAATTCCAGTCTGCCAATATGTAAATGTTTAGCATGATTGTACTTTGGTTTAATGCTACCTGCAGGCAAATATGGATTCCTGTCAATCTTCAATTCACCATGACTACAGAAATTAGTTTTTCTTCTTAACTACATCCAAAATCAACTTCACTGAAAAAGAAACAGTCTATCTCAAGAAATATCTTGCATACAGAAAATTGCAGCCAGCACACAAGTTATATCAGTTCTCACAGATCTTAAGGCTGCCTCTGATTTAACTGTATATCTTGTTCCTTTTGTCCTCCCAAATAAGGGGCCAAAGGATGTAGAAAGACATGTGGGCTGCTGCTATTACAACAGACAGTACACAGGATACAGCCTAATGATGTCATATCAGGGCCAAAATATGCTTGATATTCTGAGGTTAAACCCCTGCTTGTTTCAACAGAAAACCACTGCATCTTTATAAGCAGCAATGCTCTACTTCTCCCGACCTTGGCACAAAGATGTAGAAAGTGTCATCACTTGGTCTTTGAAGTGTTTGTACTAGTTGAAGTCCTCTTGTGTATCACACACAGCTCACCTATTCCTACTTGATAGCACCTTTGTTCAATACATGCTCATTTGAGCCCATAAATTATGTAGCACAGCTCAGTAGCTCAGGAGATGGGCTGATTCTTAAAACAAACATATTCTTTAAAAACATGAGCTTAAAGTACAGCAGTAATTTTACAGCACTGAAATTTTTATAAACATTTTTGCCCCATATTTTACTGCTTGAAACAAGCAAGAAATTCCCTTCCCAAAATTATTATGTAGACATTGAATGATAATGTTTCCTCAGAGTGAATAAATTCACTAAGAAAATCACTGCATTCATACAACACATTGTATATGTTTTTATCAAAATTTAAGAAGTCTTGAAATTCACCTTTATTACCAAAATTCCTCTACTGACATGATCAATAGTTCCATAATCTAAATCACCCTTTTGTTCAAAGTGAAAATATTCTTTCTCAGGAGAAACAGCTTTAATAATTTCAAGATGTTGTTGGAAAAAAAGCTACTGGCTTGAGTAGCCATTCTACTTGGCAAGTCCTTTTAACCAGTGTTCACCACACCCTGATGAGAAAGCAAAATAAATAGTTGTCAAAGCTTTATTGGAAACTTTTCACATGTTCTCCACAGATCTGATGCCTACTTTATACATGCTAGTAAATCAAATTTGCATATTACTACAGACATGAGTTACTAAAGCTTTCTTTTACAAGTTTAGGATTCTGTGTAAAACTAATGGCTTACTCTGGTGCATGACTAAAGAAAGTCAGCAATTTTGTCAGGAAGCCAGAGATTAAATGAGCTGGGAGGCCAGTCAGGGAACTGGTTACAAAACCATATGGTGCCTATTTTTGAGAATAAGAAATCAAGTACTTCTTCAAATTCGAAAACACCTCATGATTGTCTGATAAGAATCACATTGCACAATGTGTTTTACAGATTAATTGCACTCCAGTCAATACCAAGGAAGAAGATAGAGCTACCTTCAAAACTTAAATTCCTTGCAAGTACATCTGGATTAACATTATGTCTTTAACATGTCTTTGTATTATTATGAAAGTAGAACATCAAAACAACCCCAAAAGAATTCCAATGGCATGTTCCGAAAACAATTTACATTGAATTCTGATCTTGAACACAGTGCCCTAAATTATTATTTCTTCCTTTCATTGCACCATTCCAGGATAGCCATCTGGACATTACACTTGCCAGTTCATCTTATGCCAAGTATGGCAGCCCCAGAAGAAGTCAATACAAGGTAAAATTGAAATACTTGTAGTTGGACTGTTCTTTTCACCTGGCTTTCCACTGCACCTCTATACTATCTGGAGGATAGCGAAGGCTGCAAGCATTCTGCTTTGTAGCTCACTCCTCAGGTTGCTTCCTCATGAGATTTATCCTTCTCATGTAAATTCCCAAGCACTGAGATGATAGCATTTTTAATTGTTTAAACTAATGGGTCTTTACAAAAGAAAATAAATGACACAGTACTAGAAAGAGAGGAAAATGCAACATTATCATTATTACTGTTGTTGAGTTTTAACTGCTACAACCAGATCACTACACAAAAATAATCATCTTCCATTGAAAAATAAAAATATACTCAGAAATAAAGAAATACGTTGGAAATTTGACTCCTGAAGAGATAATGATAGAAAAATTGTAAGACTGATTACACCTTCATGCATTTTGAAAGTGGTCTCATCTTCTCTAGGTATATCACTCCACTTAGAACTGCATTGTTCTGAAAAAAAGACAACAAAAAACCCAAAGAAAGAAACAAACGTAACTGGTAAAGCTGAACTGTTTAGACAATACTTTTAACATATGCTCTGGTGACAAACATAATTGCACCTTTTTATCATCTTACCCTTCCACACTGCATGACTTTTCCACATCACAGTGGAACTTAGTCTTCATCTAAAAAGTACAATAATTTTAATGATAATTCATTAAAATCAACCATTCATATTAAAAAATATTCTTTGCCACAGTTTTAACATAGTGTTATTAAACAAATCTCTGAATTGACTTTTCTTATATTTGGAATTGAACACTCAAAATTCTTGTTAATAAAGCTATAGAGATCACTTTAAAAGCATTTATGGATATCATTGTTAAAAATTATATTACTATGCTTATAAAAGTCATAATGCACAAAACATTCAAAGATGGAATGGTGTCTGAATAATATTCCAATTTTTGGTTTTGTTACTTATGAAAGTAATGCTTTGTTATCCCACAAGACTTTGGTAGGAATTCCATGACAGACTTGCAGTGGCTTTACGAAAAGACAATATTTATTACAATAACATTGATTACTTTTTCATTATTTAGAAGATTATTTGCATTTTCCCTGCACATCAGTTATTTCTAAATGCTGATGTAAAATCAACACCTGACAAGCATCCAATTCTGCAGGGTGAGCCACTTCTATTTTACCCCCAGCCTTAGTTCCATATAGTTACTGATTAGTCTTCCATTGAGTCCATAATACTTCTATTGAAGCTTTCATGTTTAAGAAAGCAAGTCAAACAAGTTTGATTACTCTTACCAGTAAATATGGAGTTACGTAATAAACATGAGTGGTTTCATAGGTAAATATAATATATTAATTACTTTGAGTCTGAATTCAAAATTACTAGAGAATCATTAGCAAAGAGAAGCAAATAGTCTAAATCACTGGGAAAAAAACCCAACAATATAAAACTACTTATCATGAAGTCTTTACACGCTAATAGTTTTTAGTAAATATCTAGATACATGCACAATTCACTAAGTATTTTATGCTAATAGGGACATATGTTTGGGCTCTCCAACAGTTATAAGCAGAATCTTACCTGGAATAAGACCTGTACTAGCATCAACCAACTTCTTTGTACTGTTTGGCAAATAATATCAGGTACATGGTTGCTGAATCTGTTCACTTGTGAGCATCCACAACCCCACGGTCAAAGGAATTGGGATGGACTGAGGGTAACATGCAGGGGAACCGAGGAAAGTTGAGACTAGAAAGGAAGAAGGAGAATGATGTTTTGTTTAAACAGCCTGGGAAAGAAGGAGGCAGCATATTTAAGTGCTTTTTAAAATTACATTCTCCTTTCAGAATACTCAATAATTTGAAGTTCGAGTTAATTAGCAATGAAGTAAGTAAAAACTCTGCTAGTCCCATAACACAGAGAAACCTGTCAGATTATTTTTAAATGACAGACTGTTTTGCTTCAGTGCAAAGCAAAGCAGAACTTTGACCAGAATATTTTACAAAGTGTTAAGCAGTGTTCTAGATTCTAAGCCAATTTTCTTACTCTACCTGGTATCAAATCCCTTGACAGTAACTCCCATTGCTTTGGCAGCTACTGCTCCAGTCAGCCCAGCAATGCCACCATCAATTATCAGCATCTAGAGAGATCAAACAGTAAAGTGAATTCTATGTTCACTTATTCCATCACATGCTGTGTCTGCAATATGCCTTATCTTCAAAAGCACTTGAACTTTAAAGAACATCAGAGTCTAAAAATTGTGTTTCAGAGAAGTTAAAAAAAAAATAAAATCTTATCAACAATATAACATAGTTAAACAGCTGGTTTGGACTATAAGAGCAGGTGGTCATCTCTACAAAATGCCAGATGTAGAACACAAGATAGAAAAAAGTTATAAAAAACAAATTAAACAAAGTATGACTAGAAGCACTTTTTCTGTTTCACAGGACATGGAACTTAACTTAAACTTTGATAGAAAAGGATGTTGATATTGTTTGTCCAGTTATGCAAGTCTTTTCCTTTACTATAGGTCTTCTCAGCTATGAATTCCAACAAGTATGCTGAAAAGGATATCAGAAGGCAGGGTTCAGTCTCAGAATGAAGAAATAAACTACTTTAAGGTCCTTTAAAAAACAGTGAATGTCCTCCTGAGGTAAGATGTGATTTAATGCATTTTTTTTACACTGAAAATAACTAATCAAGCATTTGCCAAAACTAAATGAAAAATCCAAGGCTTAACATACATAATTACTTTATTATGTATGTAAGACATACATAATACTTTCATCTACACATTTCAACAGCCCCCTAACTGCACTGTATTAAAGCAGGTGAGACCAAAGGGAAGTCCTTGATGTTGGTGTCCTGCCAAGCAGAAGAAGATGTAGTATAACACCTTTTTTGGGACCATCTTGGGAAGAATCTAATCTTGAGCCCTTGGGGAAGTCTTAAAAGGTTTTGATCAAGTAAATTCTGTACTCAGAAATGCTCAAGTGCAGTTAAATCAAATTTTATAGGATATCTTGAATATCTAGATAGTTCAATCCAGCAAACCCAAATAAAATCACAAGGAATCAAATGCTATTTTAGTTGTCTCTTAGAAAGAGTTTGTAGGAGAGCTGAACTTCTTTGCTACACTTGTATTCTTGGATCTTAGCACAAAATTTTACTCTTTAAATGGAATTGTACTTTCACAGGAGAAACTCATCCTGCTGCCATATCTGACCAGTAAAATCCCTGCCAAAGTGATTAGATGTCAGCACCACTGATTGGTACCTATAACAATTAAACAAGTAACATTATAGATAGGTAGAGACATCCTCAGGTGAAATAACGTTGATGGATGCCACTCCCTCAGGTTCAGATGTCAGGACACAACTTGTAGAAGCAGAGTCAAATCCTCTTGAGACAAATACATAAACCAAATCAATTAGGTATCTAACAGAAGCCCAACAACAATAGCATAACGGACATCTTAACATAATGAATTTTGAAATACATTCAAAAGTCATCCCAATTCATACTAGTGCCTTGAAAATTAAATGTTTGATGGAATACAAATGCTGGGAAAAGAATGCATACCTAAGATGGTGACTGATAAGGTGCTTCTTGCAACTGCAATATTTGGATTATTTATTTTTAATTCTGTGGCTCAGTTGATCTGCCTGTACTTGTCAAGCTCTCTTGCACAAAACTGGAGTGTAGAGAGCTGCTCATAGCTATTCCAGGAATTCAAAGCACAGATCCTCTTGGTAAATTACTGAGTTGATGAGCACATACACTTTACATGAACTGGAAAACAGGGCCAACCTTTCAGCTCCCTTGAGAAGGAAATAGGTTTGAAACATAGAGACTGCCTTCATAGTTACATGCTACTTAATCAGTCCTGTACTAATTATCTCTCCTAAGACACTACTCTTAAAAAATCCTTTCAATGTATTGTTCTGAATTCAAAGAACTGGAGATAGTCCCAAAAATATTCTCTAAAATGTTGTTTTCTGTCAACATTATGTGGCTAGATGGACCCCACTAGAATATATCTTTGTTACAGGCTTTTTTGTTGCCAACATCTAATACTTGAGGGATGTTTTGTTTGTGGTTTTTGTTGGGTTTTTTCTCACTGAGGTATTAAGAAAATAATTACTGATTTCTTCAAAACATAGTAATTTGAATAAGAGCTGCAGCTGTTTTGTGCTTGTTCTTTCAAAGAAAGATTTTCAGGCCATGATGTGTTTCTCAGTCCTTCATAGTATTTGGCCTGAATGTCAAGGAACTTCAAGATTTTGCTTAAGAAAATGGAACAATCTGAAAACTCAGTTTCCATCTTTACACTATTCTTAAACCTCTTCCTCCTTCTTTCAAAGCTTAAAAGTCAAACTCCTATAACGTTAACAGATACAAAACCAATTTAATATCAGTGATCTAAATGCTAACATCAAGGTACATCCTATGCAACTCTCCTGATACAGATAAAGAGGTTAGTCCACTGTCAGTCCTGCAAGATAAGAGAGACAGACAGACATTCTGAGAATTCCTATACAACTCCAGAAAATTAATATTTTGTAGCTAATGGAGAGAGATAATTTTTCCTTACTGAAGTTAATAACAATATTTCTATTGGCTTCGCTGAAGTGAAATTTCACGCAGTGGAAGGAAAGACTGGCAAAAACAAGACTTGCTAATACCCAAGTTGAACCAGGGCAAGATAGCCACTCTATACACATGCTTTCTGTATTAGACAAAAAACTGTTTTTGTTCTGCGGGTACCATCTGATTCAGTGTCATAGCCACATAACTGAGGTAATAATTTATTTTGGTATACAGGCAACTAAAAGAAAAAACTTTAAAAAGAAATATTTTAGGAGAAGTGGGTATAGGAAAAAAAAAATCAACTTTATTTAAGGCCCCTGTGTTAGAACATTGGAGGGAAATCAGAGAGTTTGACACTAGGTTAATTATATTTAAATAGTTTCAGAAGGAGAGAGAGAATGTGCAACAGGAAAATATCATTCATCTTTGTAGCCAGATTGCTTAAATTTACCAGAGCTGTCATCAAGACCTTTTAGAGACTAGTTGCATGATTTTGTTTATGGTTCTGCAAAGACAAACAATATTGACTGCTGACATTATCATGGCTTGTAATTTTCCCCTGCCTCAACTTCACTGTGGCTGACTACACGAAAAGTTATTTGCTTTGCTTCATCTCCTTCTGCAACAAAAAAGGATACCCCTTTTAATAAGATAGGAAGATACCACTGAAGGGCCTAGTCTAGGTCATGAGGCTCCTTCAATAGCAAGCACCACACAATCTCATTCCAAGACAGAAAAAGTAATAGTAGATGGTTTCCTATGATTTACCAAAAATGTGGAGGGTTAAAACAGGGAGGTCATCCACCTGCAAGCAGACAGGGGTCACAGAATACTGCTTTGCACCATTGTACTGAGCTTGCCAGAGTCAAAGCTGGTACTTGCACAAAGGTGTCACTGTCACCACTTACCTAGAGCTGGTTCTATTTAAACCAGGGAAGGTTTCTCATGGTAATGGTGTGAGAAATCTTGATATAGAAAACCTAAAATATCAGGTCAGCTGTACCTTATTCTTAAAATTCAGCAAGACCTGAAGGAAATTTTGCATAAAAATACAGATCTTGCACATTTTAACACTAAAAGTTAAGCTGATTGTTTACAAATCCTTTAGACACTTAAGATATCCAGGTCCTGGACAGGTTTTGCAGAAATAAAAATTCCAAGAAAAAGTTGTTCTTTTACATGCAGGATGTAAAAGCTCTTGCTAAGCAGGAGTGGCCCAGGGATGGACCTAAATATTCTCCTTGCTATGAAAAGGCACTTAAATTTATTGGTTATTTAGAGAGCAGAAGAGAAATGCATAAAATGGCTTTGCTACAGCCTGTTATGTGTGATGTGGAACACAGAGAACTACTTTGGCTCTCTACCTCCACAGTGGAATGCTGTATCATAAGCAGTGATATGCAAAACCCTTTTCAGATGTTATATGAATAAAACAGTGGCAAGGCAGCAAGTGGCAGGGAAAATGCCTTGTTCAATGAAGCACTTATGTGCTTGATACCTTTACCAAATTGATTCTGCTTGAGATGAACCGGTTCAAGTTTAAAAGTATTTCAATATGCAGCCTATGTACATAAATAATTGGTTCAGCACTTAAACTAGTTGTTTGTGTTTGGCAGTTTTTTTAATGAATTCCTTATAGAAATCTAAATGGCTTTGAAATCAGTTCCAAATCTGAATTGTTTCAAAATGTGTCTTATACTGAATGACAACTGGTCTTGACTATTGCTTGGCCCTTACTGCAATGTGATACTACACGGGGAGCCAGAATTCAGAACTTGCAGGGAGAAATTTGCACCTTTAGTTGTCAAAGGCTGCAGTTTTGGGAAGAGTAACAGATTCCCAGTTCACACTGTCCCCAGGTCTAGGCTTGAAGATAAACACAGCAGCTTTAAAGACAGTATTGCAGGTGACACTCCAGGCTGCAGACAACCCTATTTGCATATTGTGATCAGTTCACACTTTCCATTGCAAAAAAATTTTAGAATGCAGTCCTACTTATGTGAGAGATGATCATGGAAAAATAATAAAAAGTGTTATGGTAAAGCTATGCCAAATCTAAGATACATTTATCATGCTGTCAATGGAATTTTTAACAATATGTCTCAATGGATTTCTTAAAATTGGTTTGGTTTATACCTATAATAGCTATAGTTCTTAGGCCACATACAATATATTTCACTAAAAAAAAGATTGATGCTTAAGGAGCAGGAAAAAAAACAACTACAGGATATCCGAGCCCTACAAAAAAAAAGGCAGCTCAGCTTTTTGATAGAGCAGTCAAAACCATTTCTTTAAGACCACTTGTGTAAAGGTGAAGTCAGAAAATGGGGGAGTATCCTAAGGCTAAAACTGCTCTAGTTTCTAAGTTGATGATCACATTTAGTTGACATAATTTATGCATAAAAATGAATGTGGTTACATTATTCACATATTCCAAATGTACCTTTAAAACAATATCTGAATTACATACAGCTTTCAAACATTAATTACTACTCTGGCTTGTTTGAAATCCTCAGCAGAGAACTTTGCTTCTTTGTCAGCTTTATATTCTACTTGCACTTTTAGTCAGTGTTTTACCAAGGACTGGACACCAGTAGGAGAGTGCAACCCACTTCTCACCTTGACATTTCTTTGGTGAATCTCACACTATAGGTGTTTGCATAAGGTTCTTACTAGAAGATATAAGTAAATACAAAGACTTTTTTCCCCCTCCAGATCTCAACATAGTTTTTATTTGATTCCAGCGGCATGGATTTCAACATCCAAGGGATGTCAGCAGACATGGTTTCTCTGAACTTTGAAAATTCCATCCGTATATCAAATCCAATAAAGTTTAATGCACAGAAATCATCCTTAAAGAGGTATAATCATTGGCTGACCTTAGTGGGACAGTTAGCGTGAGAGAAGGTGGCAGGATTGGGCCCCAAGCTTTCACAAATAACACAGAACATCTCCAGATGAACATTCCACTGTTAGTTTTTATAGTGCCTTCCACAGCCAGCTCACATGGTCTCACACACATTCTTAGATGCCAGAACAATAACAAATTAAAGTTTGGTTTATAAAAGTGTCTTGGCTCAGATGCTGCTTATACAAGTTTGCATGCTGTTTACCCTGAAAAAGGTGTGGAACTGACCACAATGAGGTGACAACCTCAATTGCACTCACACACGAGGTGAGAAAACCCATAACAAAACTGCAGGACTAGGAAGGGACATTTTGTTTCTCCTGGTTTGTGTGTGAATAAACTATGTTTTATTAAGAAAGAAATTAAGTAATTTTGTGAAGCAGACTAAGGAACATCTCTCTTCCCCCTTAGCACATACATGCATGTAAATATTTTACATATATGTATGCAAGGAATATATAGAAATACAGATGTCTGACTGTACATACCCATACTAAACATGATGATCCACAGAAGAATGAAGTCCTAGATTATTACTGCCCTATCTTTCTTGCAGGCAATGGAAGATTTTCATTGAATTCTGGGAAACTGGATTTCTAAAGATTACATTCCTCCTGTGCTGAGCACTCGTTCAAGGACAATGTTAGCATACCAAAACCTACCTGTGCTTTCAAAACAGGGTTTAAGTGATTGAGGGGCTACATACTGCTTCTCTGAACTATTTAGATTTACCTTAATGGCTTGATGCTCCAGAATACTCTCAAAATCCAATACTGTCTGTTAAAGCAATATGCACAGAAAACCAGATAAATGCCTTGGAAGACAAATTAGTTTCATCCAAGTACTACTCCTGTCCAATTCACCAGGAATGTTCTCACAAACATGAAGTGGACATGATATTTAGCCCCAAAATAGAACAATTAAAAAAGAGGAACAAATGTTTCAACATACTCACATAATTTTACAAAGGTTTTTCTGCAAAAGTCTTTTTTCTTTAAATATTATATACAACCAAATGCCTGATGGCAGACATCTCATTAAAACTTGGTTGTCCCTATAATTAACTGAGGATACCCCAAGCTATACATTAATTACTAGCAGAGATGCAAATCTAAAGTGTGTTCACTTAAATATACACTGTCAGTTCAATGCCAGAAAACATTCTACAAGAGATTACACAGACCAAGCAGATACATGTGGCAGGGACATTTCTATTAGAAACACTCTAAACAAAGCCATTTAGTACAGAGCACATTTTGCTTAAAAGATATACACATGGCATTAGAGCAAAGCTGGGAACAACTATAAGAACTTTAATTGACAGTAAAGAAATAACTGCCAGTATTTATAATCCTACAAAGAAAAGTGTCATAATGAGTTCACTGGAAAAAATTTCAGTTCTATCCTGCACATGTGCACTCATTTTCAGGCCATTAAGACAGCACAAACCAGAAAAAAAACACTTTTTTTTTTGGTCTAAACTAAAAGGGAAAACCTTTATTTGTGAAGTGCTACAGAAAATAGAAGCTTTTCATTACAATTCTGAGAAGATACACAACCAGCTCTGTTAAAGAAAAAAATGCTTCAGACACATTCCTCAAATTAATAGCTCTGCCCTGTCCTTCTGGACAAAGGCAAACTCATCACTATGAGCAATTACTATACACCTTCCACTTGCAGTATCTCAGCTGCTTGGTTAATGTAAAGCAGGTAAAGTGTAATTTCCCTCTAATTCCTGCCCATTTAGTCTAAGAAGAATGAAATAAGCAGAGAATACCTCTGATACAAGATCTAAGTAACACAAAGGAGAAGCAAAAATAGGTCCTAGAAATGCTTAACCTATATCTTGTTCTATCCTTTATGGCTAAATGGAATTATACAAGAAACAAAATATTTAATACACAGTAACTTTGTATCCTAGTTTCCTCTAAGGCCAAACAGAAAAACACTATTCTCCTTTTATTTATTAATCCATAAGAACACTCAAATACTTATATAGGAACAATTGGTTTTCAGCACTGGCCTTCACTCTGTAGTCAATTCTATAATTCATCCATATCAACATCTATTCTTCGATGTTATGAGAGCACCACAGGCCACCATCTGGTCTTTGAGATTTAGATTCAAGTTTTGTATTGGAAATGGTATTTTCATTTATATACCAAATCTGGAAGGGCTGAATCCTTGGATCTCTTCCTTAGGCTGTCATTGCTTCAGTGTCCTGCAAGCAACAATGAAAAAAGGTGAAATATTATTCTAGAGGTTTGTGCAGAATAGACCACATTGATAAAGAGCATTCTAAACCTACATTTTCTGTTAATGCAATTGTTCCCATAGCCACTTTTGGGGGAAATAAAAAGTCCTTTTTTATTATCTCTATATATACCAAAGCAGTAAAAGTTCTGGCAGGCCTTGAATCATCAGGATCCAAATCTCCATAAGAATTTTCTGAAAATTGGCAGAGTTTAACTTGAGAGTGAGCCTGTGAAGCAGATACCCTCAGACTCATAATTCTCCCCTCCAGTAAACTGGTCATTGGAACACCTTTATTCTCAGCCTAAACCTGTACACATTTCAAAGCTCACTACTGTAACTGTCCCCCAAATGGAAAAAAAAAATTATTCTTCAGCACCATGAAATCAACAACATAAACCCCAAACAACTAATTCTAGGCCTAAGGACAAGCTGCAATCAAGGTAGAATGAAACCAAAGCTGAATGTTACTGCTTTCTCTTATATACCTCTTCATTTCATTTGCCAAGCCGGTGATTTATTTCAAATTTGTGCTAATGAAATACATCACAGTCAAATCGGGAGCTGCATAAGCTCCCATGAATATCTTCGCTTGCAAACCATACCCATCTCAGTCCTAACCCTCCTTTGAGCACATTTACCAAATGGTCCAAGGTACATTGGGCATTCTTAGGTAGAATAAAATAGACTACATCCGAATTTCATACTCCTAGAATCTTATAGTAATGTAAATAGCTCTGAATAATCATGCTTCATGTCCCTGAAGAAAATTTACAACCTCATTAAGAATATGATCCAATGAACATGTTAATGTACGTGTACAAGGTTAGTTACAATTACAGTCCTTTCTGCAGGTCTGTAAACTAATTAGTAACGTGGTATCTGAACACACAAAGATTATGTCTTTTCATTAGAAGGAAAAGACAGATAACTGGAAATTACTGAAAATCATCTGTACAATTCTCGTTTTAAAGTCATCTTTAGCTGTCTCATATGCAGTAGTTTTCCCAGATAATTCAGCATACTGTTGAACTTGCCCATTTGGCTTTAGTAGATTTTGCTTTCTACATCTACATTCATTCTCGTAGTAATAACATCACTGGTTTTATGGTTTCATTCCAAACAGATCATAGATCATGCATTCATTCTAATCATTTATAGTTCTTCCTTTCTGACATAATGTATCTGTCAGACACTTGAATGTTTAAAATCCCTTTGCAACAAGTATTTGGTGCATCCAAGTCCAACTTCCTCCAGAAAATTAAGATTTTCCACAGCTCTTCTCAGTCTCAGTATAGTTGGCAGCAATTTAAACCACATCCTTATGTCTTTTTATATTCTAAAGGAACTCCAATAGCTTAGTTTAGGCCAAAAAATATTTATAAAATATACACATAGCCTACTCCAGACCCAAGTTCAGTGGATTTTGCAATGAACATACATTTTGCAATAAGTCTTAAGATCTCTTAAAAATTATGGTTTTTCAGTGTTAGCCACTTATTGTGTTATTTGCCCATAGCTGTTCACAGAATATAGTAACAGTGTTCCAGGAAATCAGGAACAGATATTAAGTTCATTAATAGCAAAAAAAAAAAAATCAGAAAAGCAAAAAAATATTTTCAAGGGGGAGAAAAAAGGGGCATTTTTAAAGCATATTTTCACTCTAGCTGAACAGTGACATCCAACAGTTTCCCCAGTTAGTCTTTAGGGTTTTGCCGTTGCTCTCAGGAGGAATGCAAGTATATTTGAGGTATACAGTGAGGCACAGAACATTTATAACTTCTTTACAGACAGGTAGAGTATCCAGCAAGAGAAAGGACCATCTTTTCAACCATGATTTAATCTACAAAGTCTATTCTCAACATGGAAGCATTAATAGTATGAAATGCTTTTGCACTCTGCTCCAGAGAAGGGTTGGCTCTTTTGGTTTCTTTTAATTTGGTTCCAGGGGTGTCATTATTTGCATAGTGAGGGATTTAAAGGCCTCAGGAACAGAAATTATAGTGACAGATATCATGAAAAATTTTTAGATTTACAATTACTCATACAATTAGCTTTCAAGTGACTACCTCAAAATCAGCCAGAAATGTGTATCTGTCAGTGGAAGTGAGCCTTGCTGTGGGCCTATTGTCTGTGTATTTACTCTGCCTTTCAGACTTCTACTACAGTTTACAGTGAAGAAGGCTGCTGTTACACTGTTTGCAGTATATTTGCTGGGCTAATCTAGTTTCATTACGTCTATAGTAGACAACTGAAGAAATGGCACACACAAATCATGCAAATGAACACACATCACTTAATATCACAATTTTGTAGAGGTCTGGCTCATTCATTTCCAAGAACAGGAACTGCACTTGAGAAATATTCCTTACATGATTCACACTTTTGCCTTAAAGGCTTCCTGCCATAGGAAATCTTTTCGTTTTTATGTTTTATTTAATTCTTTAATATTCTTTAAGCACTTTGAATGAAATAGTGTTAAAATACTCTTATATGGTAATACGATCCCATATTCTATCGATTTCTCTTCATGCTTTCTCTTCTTTTTTCATTGAAATGTTCAAAGAATGTCCCTAAGAAAGCAATATCATTAATTATTGTTTGATTTATTTTTACAGGAACAGTAATTTAGATTATTTTATTATGTTCCAGACAATGATTGCCTAACCAGATAATGTAAGCAAAGTAAAGTAAACTGAAAACTGAGTTTAATTACAAAAATCATTGCTTGGAACTTTGTAGCAATGCGTTTGTGGTTGAGAAATACCAATTAATTCAGTTCACAGTGCAGGGATGATTATCACAATATCACAGGGATAAACAAGTGATGCAGAAAAAAGCTTTTGCCAAGGAGTAAATAATGCAATTGAAGAAAGAATGTAAATAGGTGTTGTAATGTCACTGTAGAGGACTACTAATCTTGGTCTTATTAGCCACAAGATTTTGTCCCAGATAAACCTATTACAGTGGCCAAACGTGTGTTTTAACTTACACCAGATAGATTATTCCTCAGGAAGTAGTGTAACACTTGGCAGAGACAGATGTACATACTCTTCTCCCCTTCTTAATGGCAACACAGAGATAAAACAGTGTCTGAATGATTGTTCCAACCCAACACATGGAACGACAGACACAAGTCTTAAAGTTAGCCTGCATCACTCAGTGTACAGAGCAGGCACTTGAGAACACAGACCCCTGTGTTCATAGAATTAAGACACAGATAAATCAGGTTCATACCACTGGGAAAAATGCATTCCAGTAGCTATAAATTGTTCAGCATCACAAAGTAAATTTGGTCAGCTATAGGTAGATTTGGAAAGAGGCCGTGAGGTGTTTGTTTACTCAACAAATTTCCAGTACAGTACATTTATTACCATTCCTGAAATATACTGAAAGACTCAAAAGGAAGAATACACTGAAACCAAAGGAAGGCAAGAGGATAGAACTGATGACAACAGGCTGAGAAGGAATATCTGCTAAAATTTTCATTCTATATCCAATTCTACAAATGGCCACATATCTCAATTCATTCCACTGACAGCTTTAATTACACAAACCAGTTTTTGGACTCGAGATGTATCCCAAAGTCCTGAAAGAATTGGCTGGTGTAGCTGTGAAGAATTTCTCCATGTTTGAAAGGTCATAGCAGTCAGGCAAAGTCCCCAGTAACTGGAAAAAACATTAAATCCATTTTTAAAGAGAATAATAAGGAGGGCCATGGGAGCTACCAGCCAGTCAGCCTCATCTCAGTGCCCAGTAACACCATGGAACAATCCTCCTGCAAGTTATGTCAATGCTTATGTCAGAGTCTGCAGCGAAAGTAGAAAAGGCAACAGTTTTATAGTGAATAGGGGCAGATTTATTTGCTCTAAGGAAGAAATTCTTTACTGTGAGGCACCAGAACAGGTTGCCCAGAGAAGCTGTGGATGCCCCATCCCTGGAAGTATTCTAGATCAGGTTGAGTGAAAGATGTCCCTGCCCACAGCAAGGGATTGGACTAGATTATTCTTAAAGAATAATTCCAATTCAAAGCATTCTATGACTCATTAGCAAAAAAAAAACCCAATTCTGGATCAGCGATGTTCGTCAAAGCACATGTATATACGCATGTTTATCAGGGAGATTCATGTCTTCATTTTGTTCTCGTTAGGAGTTCAAATACATTAAGCATCCAATCCAACTGGGCTTTGAGTAAACAAACAATTTCTTATAAATACATACAAATAGCACACAGTGTATTCATCTTATATTTGTCATAAAACAGTTACATCAAGTTCCTATAACTCTGCTTGCTGTCTACATTACCTTGGATTACCAGGATTTATTCACCTGAAATTTCATTTTCCTTTTCCCTCAGAGAGTTTCCTTAGCCATCACTATTATATTAACTGAAATGTGGAAAAAATTGAGCACGAATTTCCTACACTCTTTATAACTTTGCCTTTTATGTCAGTTTTGTGATTCATTTCATGTGTTCCATTGCACACCATGGCATCTGAATGAGCTTTAGCCTGACAGCCTACTGAAATCATAAAAGTAGTCTCAGTCAAAACTACAGCTAGCAGTTTTCTTTTTCTTTGGATTGAGGTCTTTAATTCTAAAAGCCTTGAATTAATTTTCTGGATGCACAGTATTTTGAAATAAATTTACATAACCCCTTTGTTTTTTTCTCTGAAAAAGTTACATGTTATCAGCTGAGTTCTCTCCTAGCTGGTATACTGAATCAAGCAGCAGCTTTCATCTAAACCCTACCCACATTTTTCGTCTGAAGACATACACAAATAGTCTGAGTTCTATCAGCACACTTGTGAATTTTTTTGCAACACAGCCAAACACTACCACATTTTTCTGTAGGCAAATAAAAGCTAAAAAAAATAGCTTCAAATAAAGCTAAAAAGCAAAGGCCTTTGGAGGCTGATTACAAACCCTGAAAGATTCATTTTTTCTTTCAGTGTAAAGCATTCAAATTTTAGACAACAGATATGACAACTTAGGCAAAAAAAAGCTCCATCCAGTATAATGAACAACTTACCCCAAGACTAGGTTTGTCCCTTACACTGGAAGAATCATTTGTACACTATTATTGTAAGCAGTGTGAATGTTATAGACAAAGAAAAACAACTTTTCTGCATTGCTGGTACTCTCTGCTTCTAACATCTGTACTCTCCTTTCTCTTTCACACACAACTCTGAGGGTCCTATTGCTGGGTAGGAATGTCCTGTCAACTTGTCTTACCATCACATTACTACTGCTGCTGAGGTTCTTGGGCCTGTTTGTCAGTCTGCATCATGAGTAAGGAGGGAAATTAATCTCCCCATTTTATCAATATTAAATCATTAAATAATTACCTTCTCACAGTGTACACACTTCTCATTTTCTGTGTGCCTAGCCTGAGACAATCATGAGTGGGATTTATTTTAAATAATTCTAGACATCTTTTAGATGCAGACCTTGAACTACATTCAATTACTTCCTTCAGATCCAAAGGAAAGAAACATTTTCACAAGGCATTTGAGCTGTCCCATCTCATGCTTTTTTAAGGAAGACTTATCTTCTGGAGAGGCACAATCAAGGACACTCTTCTGCAAAAATGGCAACTGCACACTGAATTATAGGCAAAAAATCAGTATTCTGTGAGCATTGTTCATTTGAAAGAACAAGAAATATGCAAACACAGGACTGTTACAATACAAATGTTCTGACACTAAATGTCGTATCGTAACTTTTTGAAACTTTAACTTTTGTTTCCCCCACCAAAAAAAAAGGTATAATCTCTGAGCACATCAACAGTATTGTGAAAGCAACTTTTTCAGAGAATACTGTTTCTTCAGAAGGACTATTTGAAATACATTAATAGAATGATTCTGAGGGGAAATTCTTAAGCATTCACCTTTACAAAAGATTACTCAGCCACTTTAAAATGAAATCTACTGAAATCATGCTGTTTCACACCAGAACATGGAACTCTTGACCTATGAAGTAAAAGGCAGAGATATGTTTTGGGTTTGACGTTTTTTGGTTGTCCGGGGTTTTTAAAAAATAATCCTTATATTGGGCAAGACTTGTTCTCGGATTTTCCAAAGACAAATGAATAATACCTTCTTACAACATCACCATATCCTGTGTATTATTGTAAAATCTAACTTCTGAGTTGTCATTGTTGTATTTAAGCAAATAAGTATAGAAAGTTAATTTTTTGTTTATTCTAAAAATAATTTAGCCTTCTGAAATAGTCTACAGATTCCATGTATGAAGACTAAAGACTTCATAGCAATGGTTAAGTTACTGTCACTTTTCCAGTTGGATTGGAATGAAACTACGCTAAAACAAAAAATATTAAATGGCTTTCCTTTTTATTACAAATTCAATGGAAAACTTTAACATAGATCAAAATGACAAAATAGTGCATGGGATTAATTACTTTCCAATGCATTATTTTATTCATTGTGCAAATGACACAGATTACATAGTTATTTTTAATGAAATTTACCCTGTTGTAAACACCTTTTGGCTAAAGGAGTTATCTTGACACGCAGAAGCAGTTTGAGATATAGCAAGATTACATTATGAATGATAAAACATCAAGAAGCTCTACTTCCTCTCCATATTGCTATAAGTAACAATGTTTTTTCTTCATTCTCAATTTATTTGTGCTACTTCCATCTTTTAACATAAATATTTTACTTTCTGGAAGTAGTGATCAACATGACAGTTCATCTTTATATTAGCAGGAACCCCAGATCTTATCCAGGTGTACACCAATACATCATACAGCTACACATGTACACCATGCCAATTTAAATGCACTTTTACTGACCTGGTGAGCTAAGTTGCTTATAAATCATCATTACTACAGGTGTTTCTTGCCCCAAGATATGTAGGAACCAAATATTACATATGAAACAGCTTTTCTGACAAAAATAACACTCAAGATTGAAACCAAATGTTAACCAATAAAAATCAGTAAGTAAATAAAACAGTTTTCATGAAATCTTAGTACTTGAAAGAACTTAAGACATCATTTAGACCACTTTCTTCCCCAAGATACAAAAGAAGTTGCTGGAAATGTCAAGAATTATGGATATTCCAACACCTTAGGAAATGTATGCCATTTCCCTTTATCTTAACTTACCAAGGATCTAGTTTAATTTAACTGCATTTGTACATCTTACAAGAGACATAAATCTCTTTTGGTTTTGCAACATTCTTTTCTATATCAAAGGGTTGATATAAAAGTTTCAGTGAAGAAAGTTCAATTCCACTTGTCCTTCCTTCTAAGTCGTGTTTCCTAAACACTTAGCAATTCTGATTTTTCACCTCATGAATAACCCTCTTCAGCTGGTCCACTTCTTCCCTTGAATGTGACCATCAAGCCCAGCTATACTGAAGTAGAGGACATAACAGCCCTGACTAGACCAGACCAATTACTTCACAAGTTTTTCCTTTTCCTATAATTTTGCAGCACTGTCAAGTCACATTGAATCCTAGTGTAACATCAAGATCTCTTCCTGCAGAGCTGTTAGTTACCCAGTTGCCGCCATCATGGTATTTGGGCAGAAAGTATCTCCTAAATTCTGTGTGGGTTCTTGCTGTCATCCTTGTCACTTGCCTTCTACTTTCTTCCCCCCCCTCCTACAGCATCTCCCCACTTGGAAAGATAATTTTAAATTTAAATCCTGACCTAGATTAAAACTTCAGTGCCCTCCAGCTTCATCTCAAAATTCAATGACTACATTTTTATTCAATCAACTAGGCCATTAATGAAAATATTAAGTGGCACCTGATCTAGGAGTGATTCCTGCCAATCCCTATTCAATATTTAATTTCTCATTTTGAGAGAAAAGGATTGATATCAAACTCCAAATACTTCTACAAAACAGACCAGCACCCGTTTTACTGTAGATGCATCAAGATTAAGTTTTACCAGCTGCTTATGAGAACCTCAAAGTTCTCATAAGATATGTCAAACTACTTCTTCTTTAGTCACAGGGCCTTTAATGCCCTGGCAGACAGAAGTTAAACTAGCTTGGTACAATTTTCCCATAACAAATTTGTTCTGACTGTTAATCATCTTGATTTTCAGGTTTTTTTAAACAAATACTTTTGTCATTTGTGATAACATTTCTTTTTATGGAAATTGAACCTGAGTTGACTTATCTATAATATTATACCTTTCTCTCCCTTCTCAGACAGGCACTGATTTTAACTTCTTCTCTTCTTTCATGTCTTAACCAGACTTCAAAAAAAATTCCAGTTCATACTGTGGAAGTCCTGAATACTTCATTAACAGGCAGTAGTATCAAACCTCACTATAAATACATTAGGTGTGATATTTTGCTATCAAATGGAGACCTGGCATGTCTCTTGCATATGGCAACCTAGAGGAAGAAAACTGAGTCTCAATGAGACAGATTAAGTGTCAGAAAAAGGTGCTCAGGATATAATGATCAATCCTTGCTATTGCACTCAATTGCAAGTAGTCCCTAATCAGCTAATGTGTCATTATGATAGGACAGTTATATTATCTTTAAAAAAAGAAGTCACTGGCAAAGCAGTGTAGCATCAAGTCATTAGTTTTTTCTTCACCAAACCTGACAGAGCTGTTTTGATCACTTGCAAAAGTTTTCTGTTGTAAAAATAAAGAGCTCACTGACATTTGAGGTTTAGCTTTACTCATCCATCCTCTTCCTGCAGCCTGAGACGTTGACGCGACATTAATCCTGAGCAGCTGCTTTATACAATGAAAGGAATTTGTTATGGAGAGCTATTTTAAAAGTGCAAGTAGCCAATTAATAAACAAATGTATAATTTAAGAAAAACTTTATAAAGAAAGACTTCAAGCATTTGGTATAGTCACATTAATTTCGATAAAAATTTAATCCGCAGAAAGGGACAAATTAGTTATCTGACTTTATTTCTCAAATGTGAAGATACAGGAACAACTTCAGAAAATAAATACTTGAAATTTCCTGTCAAACTTTCAGATTTCTGTCACTATCAATCCAGTGGTGATGTTACGCATGGCCCTGCATAACCCTGAGGAAAAATGTGAGCTACTGATGAACATATTCCTCCCAGATGTTATGTTTCCCATAGCACTCTTGATAAGGAAAAGCATAAACAGTTCTATTGAGTTTGATATGATCAGTCACTGTCTTTAAATCTGAGCAAAAAGTCCTTAACTCACCTTTGTGGTTGATTGTGTTTAACACTAGCAAATGAGATTGTTTTTGCCCTCTACACCTCTTACATATTGTTCTGCCAAAAATGTCTCTAGTAATTTCTGTACTATATCCACTCATCACAACCTCAGAATAGGAGAAATTAGGGTAATTGTCATATTGTCATTGAAAAATTGGCAACAATTGAATTAAATGTCAAAGTAAAAAGCAGCAATTTTGTCTCTTGCCCAGTCCTCTCGAGCAATGTGAAGCTACTATCACCACCTAGTAATACAGCTTACAAAATGCTCAGTATGTTCAGTGACCCCACTGAAGTAATCACTTAAGGGGCTCTCTCTTCTCCATGGGATATTGTGGAGTCTTGTCCACAACAATAACCTGTAAGTCTCCAAAATGAGCCCTAGCCCAGGCTATCTGTGTGATGTGAAACAGTCTGAATCAAAGATGTAAAACTGATCCCCCAAGTGCTCATATCTGATGCCCTCAAATATCCACAATATAAAAACGTAAGTTGCAGGTTGTCATAGGAATTCTGGTTTCTGTTCACATATGTCATGAAAGCTGATACAGATCAGCTCAAAATCTAAACTGAAAAGTGTTGTGAATAAAGATATACTTCATAGGGTGCTTCTTCTTTATAGATTTTGTGGTCAAGCTTGTTTTTCAAAACAGGAACATCAGATCAGAGCAAAGAATATTGCACTGCACTCTTCTTGAATGCAAGTCATACAAGGAGATTTTATATTTACTGTACAAGTTATTCTTACTATACTTAGTAAGGAGAACTTACAGTTTTTATGTAAAAGAATCTGCACTATGTACTCCTAAAATAATTCACACTGGAAATTAGAACAGGCAAATAAATCATAACGATCATTCTACCAATGAATGCCAGAGAAATGACACTCCTGCACTCTCAGCCTCAGTTGCCCTACTATCAGTATTTAGCATCACACAGCCACACAGAAGAACTTTCAGATGTGCATCATCAGTACATTACATTTCAGAAAGTTTTCAGAAAATGTCATCTGGTTTATACAGCACCTCTGCCCAAGGATTTTGTTTGAGACAAAGAAGCTCATAATCGCAGCACAAACAATAATCAAGTAGCACTAATGTGATAGATAGAGACTGGAAGATTTTTATTATAAAGACAATTAATTTGTTTACATGCTATTTCTTTAATTTTATGCTGCAGACTTCCATTTTCTGAACAAGCAGGTAGGAAAATACCCATTACAATTCTACAGTCTACACCTAAATCTACATCTTTAGCCTAAAATCAAGGCCCTTTCATTTTCAATTTCAACAAACATGTCCTTTTTTATATCACACTAAGCATAGCTCATTGATAAGAAACATAAATAATAGACAGGTAGTCAAAACAAATCTGAAGCATCTCTACAAATTGGAATCAAACCAAAACTCTTGTAAAAGCTCTAGGAAAAAGTGAAATAGAAAGGGTAAAACAAGAACCCAAACATCACATTCAAATGTTGTATCTAAGAGGAAAAACAAAAAAACTCAAACAAAAAAAATTTGTGCACTGCATTTATTAAGGTTAGTCAAAGCAGCAAAAAAATGTGAAGCACATTGGTTGTCCTAGTGATCACTAAAAGCTTTGCAATACTGTGTTATTCTAGAAATTGTAATAAAATATTTAATTACTGCAGTTGGTGAAAAAAGCCCCTCTACAGACATAGAAAGGCTGTTTCCCAAGGCTCAGAACACTAACATATTTTCACAATTATTCATGCCTACACACAATCTGTGATTCTCCCTTTTCTGGAACCATGCCAGTAGCATTAGGAGTTTCCTCTTCTAAATTTACCTCTGCATAACTTTTGGAACATGTATTCCAACTGCAGTTCAGAATCTCTCCCCAATTCATCTGTCTGGTTTCAGGAGTTACACATGGGCAGAAAAAACTCCACAAACTGTCCTTCAAGGTATTCAATGAAGACTTACCTCTTTTTGTCCACCTAGACCAACCCACCTTGGTAACAAAAGTTACCTAAGTTATATCCTAACTGTATTTTGGTATCTCACCAGAGGATGTTCCTATCACCATTTAATTAATCAGACACCAAATAAACAGACACACAGATTCTTCAGCAGGAAAAGAGGTGAGCAAGTATAAAGGAAACTCATCTACCAAATCATGACGAATCCCGTGGCAAGGACTAAGGGTCATTAAAAGAAAGTAGTAGACAGCAAGTACAACAGGGAAATTAATCTTAACTTGTAGAACTTACTGCTGTACGTAGTACATGTTTGAAGACACAACCTTTGACATTTACTAAACAAAGCCCTGATTTTGGTTCAGAGTCCTTTAGATGCTGATTGTTGGAAGCTACAAAAAGAACATGAACTGGTATCATTATGTATTTGTCCTACCTTTATACTCTTTAGTCCTTTACTTTTAGAGAGTTGAAAAGAAGCTTCTGACAACAAGTCATTGGACTGACTAATATGGCCACTAAGGTCTACTGAAAGCTCCTAGACAGAGGTAGAAGATTCTGAACAGCAAAGTCTTCACAGGGTTCAGATCAAATCCCATTTGTTTAGAGTCTGGGGAATCTCACATACCAATTTAAAAGCCAGGTTTTTTTCTTAATTCATTAAATATTGATTCAAAACAATTTTCTTTTGGATGTATAATATCACTCAGTGAAAACATTTAGAAATGGGGAGGTTAGAGCTTCATTCTCATAGAAGACATTTTAAACACTCAGGAGACAAAGTTTAGGACTCCAATTAAGCAACTCCAAATACAGCCTCACATAAAACTCTCCCAGTCCAACATAATAATAATTTTAAAAACATGTTTATCTTGCAAGGACTATCTCTTGGAATCCTTCAATATTTCTTAAATGACCAATTTAATGCTTTCTGAAGAAAAATACTCACAGAGCAAGCAGTGGGGGGAAAAAAAACCACAACAACCCAATGTAAGAAATCCAGATTGTGTCTAAAAAAGCATGAGGTTTCAAGACAGTTCTCTACCTTAATATAATTACTTACTGGATGTCTTTTGTAGTAGATCTAGTTTAGTTAGGGGCACTCATTTCGTCATGGCTTATCTACACACTCCTTACAACCACACAGACAATCCCTGGGATTTACCAGTAAAGCACAACATATGGTTCTCTTTTCCTTCTAAGTATGAGGCAGAAGTATATAATATATGAAAACAGTATGTCTTAACAAACTGGGAGAGTGAAGGGGATCATTAAGTGTAGTAACTGTAGTCAGATACATTTATGTTTTTGAAACAGAAAAAGAAACAATAATTATTTTATCTAAGTTCTGAAACAATTCTACCCAAATATTTAGGTTGCCTAACTCATTTTTCTGACTTCCAGTACTTGTAGGTAACTAAAGAGTACAAGTCACTGTTTTGTTCATTTATATACTTAAAAACCAGAAACAAACCTGAGTAGAGAATAACAGCTGACAAAGCAGAAATGCAGCAGTGTGAAAACAAGATTTTTGTAGAAGAAAACATAAGGACTTGAACATACTCAAACATGAATGCCTGCCATGAACCTTCAAGATCCTCTGAAGGTATTTGAACTGGACTGTCAGTCCCCAGCCAAGGCTGCTTCCATTCCTTCCTAGCCACTGATACCAACTCCTATGTGTGCACCTGCAAGTCAAGCGAGAGGAGAATTACTTCTACTGAGCAGCTGAAAACCAGATGTCAGTGTATTAAACTACCACATAGACAGTTTCAGACAATAGATATAATTATTGTCAATGGAAAACACTATCCCAGATTACAGAGGATTTGAAAAAAGTGCCAGAAGTGTTCATCAAAGGAGCAATGGTCTCACATCAGCACTTGCTTTCTTGACTCATCTTACATAGTCCCTCTCATCCCAGGAGGGATGTTTAAGAAGGAAACTGTGCAAAATAATTTCATTGCTAGATTATTTTTGATCTAAGCTCTTTTCAGGTGCCAAATATAAAGGCTGATCTGAGTCAGACTTATTTTTGCAATAAAAGGAAAAGTAATTCTCCAAATGAAAAAGGACTAAGTAATGGGCCTGCTATAATTACAAATTCATTAATAAACAACCATTTGCATTGACATTTTAAATTCTAAATTCACCTTTACTTTTGATCATGTTGATGCCATTGGCTGGATCTCCCACTGCCCATGTAACTGCCTTCCTGTTTCCAAATCAGCTGTGAGACTCAGGCATTTTTTTAAAGGATTGACTCAACTGCCAGCCACAGTTTTACATGTACAGTCAAATTCCAAGAATTTTCTCCAAATCAGCCTCAATAGCAAGAGCCTTAAAACTTCTGATAAGTCAGTTGGTTTCATAACTATTATACAGCATTGGGGTGGTCATTCCTTGAATTCAATGAGTAGGGTATCTTCTTTTGTAAGAAAGTCATGGAAATTTTAAGCAAGTGAATCATATAGCAGAAAATGCCATCATAAATGATTCTCTTGGGTATATACAGACACATATTTAGCATATATAATCTCAAAACACACAAAAGACTAGAAAACATATTTTGTTACAAAACTAATTTCACTTTTACCTACTAAATGCTGAAGAGAGAAAAACTCCTTAAACTTGGCTACTTGAGAAAAACAACCAGTTTTCCATCTGACACTGTGAGGATTAAAGAGTAAACAAAGACTTACTAAATTCAACTATCAACTCAATAGGCATTTAGTGCAGGAATGTGTGTTCCTCTAATTGAGTATTTGGAATAATGTCCCGTTGTTAACTTTTGCAGTGATTATTACATAACCTTCAGCATTTCTCTTCAGGATTTATATCTAATACTACAACTAATCACGTACAGAATATGGCCAGAAAAACAAATTCTCTAGCACCTGCTCATATATCATAGGATTTAATTTATTATGAAAATTATTACACTAAAATATAAAATCTGAAAGGAAAAAATAGCAGTATCAGAAAGTTTGGAATGCTGTAAATCACTGAAGCATGAAGAAAATCGCACAGAAATGAGGAAAGCATGCACTGCAGAGTCAAGAAGAGTCAGAAGAGGTGGAACTAGAACTGTCAAATTGTATCTTCTATTGCAGCTCCATTCTCATAAATGAGTGTTCCGAAAGGCTGCGTAGTTACAGATTCGAAGAGCAAGCAAAGGCAGGCCGCGCCGGCAGACAGCGACAGCAACAGCGGGGGTGCCAGCCCCCAACGAAATGAACGGTGGGGAGCAGAGGCGAGCGATTTGTATCCGGGGTTTCGCAGGAATCTTCCCAGCTTTTCCCGGAGGAGCCCGGGCGCGGCCCCCGCTGGCCCAGCGGGACACGGGGGTCAAACCCTCGCGCACAGACGGACCTTGGGGACAACCCGGGAGGGACCTGCCAGGGAGCCGGACCGGTCTCTGCACGGCAACTGCAACGGGGATGTGCGACAGGATTACAGAGGCGTCATTAAAAGCTTCACAGTGAATGAGGGGAGGAAGAGAATTGGTCAGAAGTCATTTGTCCACCCATTCATCAAAAAGTCTCTCAATGATTCTAAACATTTTCAATCATCCCTCTATCATTATAAACGTTTATTTTATGTTTCATTAATACAAAAGTTGCTTATATCATTACTCAGAAATAACTAGAATGAATTCTGTATCTCTAAATTGAATCTCACCTTGTTTTTCCATCTATTTTTTTATTTGAAAGTCGTTCAGGCCAAAGAGGAGTGAAATGCAAGTTGGGCTTATTTGCATACATCTACACTTTATTTCAGAGAAATGGTAGAATTAAAAGACCTGATGGTAGCATTGATCACAAATAATTTTAAATTTTCCTATATATCATTTGTAAAACCGCATTGATGTGACTTGGTAAAATAATATTCATCACTAGCATTAAGTGCCTATTAAGTGCCTGTGTCTCAGCAGGGCCCTGACTTCCCTTTCTAACCCTAACTCACTATAGAGAAGACTGATATTACATATTTTACCACCATGAGTTGGTCTTACTCATATTTTTAAAAGGAAAAGAATCATTTTATGTTGTTCTTACCTAATTCTGACACTGTGTACTCTCAAGTCCCAATCCTTCATTATTAGTACTCATGCTGGACTTTCCTCCCGTATTTTGCCTGTTTGTACAATTTCAAATAAGTTATGAAAAAATAACATTGATTTAGAAAAACAGGAATCTTTCATCAATATAATATTTCAGAAGTACAAAGGTGCTTTGGGCTTGCATGGGGGGGGCTGTTAAAAGGCTGCAGGACTGTTAGGCATGGCTAAGCTGAATATTACAGCATCTATCGTGGCTCTTGTCACTTTTAAAGTGTCATCTGCATGGACAAGAATGCTCACATAGCATCTCCAAAGAGCAGATGAGCATGCTGTCACTTTACAACATTTTAAAATAGTTCAAAATTACCTCACCAGTGAGCTGAAAGTGCATACTATGCTTGACATTCAGAGTCTACTGGAGCCGCTGCACAAGCAGGCAGTACAGGTCAGGTGAGTCTGCCCTCCTGTGCAGTCAGACTGGCTGGGAGTACCCTGGGGCCACAGGGTGGTGAAAGAGCAGCTACAGCGACCACACGGGGGGGAATTTATCACTGATTACTGCAGCATCTCAGCATCATTTGTATTAAGGAAGTTATATTCACACCAACACCAAAATAAGGCTTCATCACTCCTTACATGTCTATCTTCTTTTGCAATAAGCAAGGTGCAAGCTTACACAGAAAAGCCACAACTCACTTGTGGAAATGTCCTATCCTTCAAAATTAATACTTCATGTTACAAAAAAAGTTTGTCGACAAGTACTGTGTTCAGAAGGAGGTAGAACTCAAACTTAGTTTAAGCAATGACAAAGGCTGGCAATTCTTGAAGCTGTCTTTGCATCGTTTGGAAATGACAGAATAATCTGCAATTAAAATGCTCCCACATTGCTGTTTCATGGCCAAGTGAATTATGTTCTCCTTGCCAAAAGCCCCAAGATCATTTTGAGCTTTAGTTAACACCTAGAAAAAACATAATTAGGTAAATATTAGCCAGTATACACAGATACGAACACTTGACTGCCAAATTGCAAGACTTCCAAACTTATTAAGAAACAGATGTGATTATGATTTTCCTCTTTCATGTTGATATTCTAAAGACTCATGCCCTTCCAAGAGCAACTGGGGCAGGTCCTAAGAAAGACTGGACTCAAAACTTGAGATAACTTATTTCTTGAATATTAATATATCTGTGGTGGGATTCAAAATTTGAACTCTTGCTGTGCTTTAGTACACATGAGGCATTTTTATTAAGCAAAATACACTGCATTATTTATGACTTGAAGTTAAAGTGAGTAAATGTCTTTGAAGTGCAAAGATGATAAGCAGTTTCATTGTTAAAAGGTAGGAGTATGTTCAAAAACATTTTTCATCTTAAACACAGATCAATGCAACAGCCTATTATATGTTACACTAGCAGCAATGTATCTTGATTATTCCCTATATTCTGGTATAACCAAGTTGCTACAATGAACAGAGGAAAATTAAACATCAAAAATCAGTGGACTACAGAGAAAGTTTCACAACTATATAAATGGAGTATTAAAGGAAAACTGTACTTGTTCAGGAACAAGATTTGCAGTAGTGTGTGGGAGAGAGCAGAAGAAAGGGAAAGGGAAGAAGGGAAAAAGGAAAGGAGAAAGACTACAAAGACACAAGTGCAATCTGATAAAAGAGAGTAAAGGAATGAGCCTTGTGAGCCATGGTCTGAGTCAGTGTGTGTATGCTGTTCAATACACTGTGGTTTCAGCTACAGCACAGCCTTGTTCCCTTACCCACATGGCAGCTGTACCCTGGCCACACACAAACTTAACCTTACAGAATAAGTATAAAAAGTCAAGGTTTTAGCATCTAAGGAAATGTTAAAAAAATCAGATGCTTATGATTCCAGCTTTGCTCTCATACAAAACATTTTTGCCTTCTGGAAAAGATTAGAACAGAGAGGAAAACAATAGCTATGTTTGTAACCTATATATGTTATGATGATTTTGTTATGTCAGACATTTTAAAAATCATGGAATGGTTTGTATTAGGCATGGACACTTACATGGAACATAAATTTTTAAAGAAGGAAAGGAAAACTGGATAAAATTCTCCTTTAAGTTCACATTAGGGTAAACCCCTAAAAAGAAGCAGAGCATAGTTTTCTTTTTCATGAAACTGGACTATTTGTATTCACATTCATAGACTTGAACTGATTTCAGGCTAGGAATTCTGAGATATGGATTACTTACACAATGTAGATATTTAAGTGCTTCAAATATTAGTATAAAACCTCAGAACCAATATTATTTAAGTAGATCTAGCTGTCTAATCAGCACTTAGGTTTGACTAACTTCACAGCAAAACATTCTAGTGCTGATTCAGGAAGTTCTCCTGCATTTATGTTTATCTGTACACTGAGAAAAATATTCAAACCATGTGATTTTTAAGCCTCTATTTTAAGCAGAAAATGTTGATTGGTTAGGTAGGATTCTGATTTAGTATCTCAGATAGAAGTGCTTACACCAAGACAGTTGGATGTCAAAAACATTAGTACTCCATTGCTTGCATGAAGCTGTTCAAATACAATGGTACCTGTCACTTTTATAATAAAGCTTTATCTGATCATCAGAATTTCTAACTAAAAAACCCGAGAGTTTTAAATAAAAAATTTAGTCATTATTGTTGGGATATTTGTATTGTTGGGTTTTTTGTTTTTTAAAGGTTGTTTGATCTCCCAGGGTTAATTACAGTTTTATTGTACATACCTGTTAAAAAACAGCTATATACAGAAATAGTCCAAGTGTATCTTTTAAAGGAAAAGATGATATCACTATGAAAATCAGTATTATTTCTTTATGAGAAAATGTGCAGAATAAAACTTCCAGTCCAGTTTCACTTAGAGATCCAGTTTCTCATTCCCTCTGATTTCTTTCAAAGTTTTTATGAAAACATAGTCTTACAAGGTAATCAATATCTTTGGTTTACAATTTCACAAATAATAGTTAATCCTTACATGATCGTGGGCCTTTTTAAATCTCAAGTTCAAGAACTTAACTTTAAATTAAACATACTTCACTTTCAAATCAAATAACAAAGCCCAGACCATCTTAGTTTCTCTTCAAACCCTGCTTTCAAGAGTCATTTTTATTTCCTTACTTGGCTATTTCCTCCCTTGTTTTTCTATATTCTCTTTCTGTTCTCTTTTCTGTTTAAGATTAGACAGTCTTGTCTCAGTCATTTTTTTCCTTGGAATAGTCTTTTGCCTCAAAGCTCAAAAATTGGAGGGAGAACAGCAGAGAACAGGAGACAAACTGAAGCAGCAAGTGAATAAAAAACTTTACAATGAATATTAAGACAATACTGTCCTTATACTTATTTCTCAATAATAGATTAATGATACATTTTTTACAATACACATTTACTTACAGGATTTTTCAATAAAGAGTTGGAACCTTACCTATAGCAACTTTTTTTCATAATACTTTCCAAAGTCAATGGTAGTGCAAGTTCGAATGGGAATCACTTAATTACTGGTGTAGGCTTTACTTCATCCCAGTTAGTAGGTGCATTGCTTCTTCCACAAGTGTTGTGACTATTCAGATTACTTGTTGTTTATTTTTTTAAACTGAAACAAGCTGGAAATAAAGAAACTAAAATGGCACACCTGAACTTTGTCAGTTTATATAGTAGCTTATAAAAGATTACCTCTCATTGACTTAGATGATGTACAACTGAGACAAAATATCTGATCTTTTTGGAGCAGAAACACAACAAAATCTGAACACTTCAAAGATAATCACTAGCACAGTATATGGCACTTATATCCAAATTCTGTCTTAATTTTTTCTACAAGTAATGAGTACATAAATTATCAGAAATAGTAATGCTCAGACTGTGTGCTGTGAGATTAGCACAAAACATCACTGGCAAGAGCAAAAGAATTAGTTGAGCCATAACAGATATAAAAATTTATATCCAGTTAGAATTTACTGACATAGTTCCCCCAGGAAACATGTTCACAGAAAAAAACTAACACTTCACTCACTATTCTTGAGTAATTTTATTATAAGTTAACTCGAGAGCTCAGAAAACTTAGTTATAAAATTATCTATTAGTCATTTTTAATATCAAATGTTTATTTAATTATGATTATCCTTTAATACAACTTCATAATTTCCAAATATCATTTAATACCTCATTCATTTCTATTTTCCAGCCAAGGCTGTAATGTATTTCAGCTAACAAAAAAGTTACAAAATTGAGTTCTGTTTTTATGTTTACAATAATGTATGTTTCTTGGGTAATTTTTCAGACTCAAGCAAACGGAACAAGTCCTGCAACAAGACTAAATGAACACAGCATAAGTAAAATTCAACATCACAATTATAAATACAGTCTTATTTGTGGAACAGCTGGTAAATCAGCAACATATTAACTTTCCATGTGTTTATACACTAATGAAAAACTTCTTGTGGCGTCAAATTTTGAGTTAGAGGTCTTGTTTTGTCTGTGCAAATACATCAATTGTGTATCTGCAGCAGGTAAGTCTTTTCTGTAGCAATGCATTTGACATTTCTATCTTAGGGAGCAGCTGTAACCAAGACAATTTCAAAATGCTCTTCAAAAAATGTAAAAAAAAATACTCAAAAACCCAATCAAACATATGGCACCCATAGAAATGAATAAATGTTTAGAATAAAAGATGCACAACAAGAATATCAATTGCAATCCATAGCAGCAACATTCATTCACAATTTTTTTCATTCTCTTCGAAGAAAATTCACATTGTATGAGCAAATAAAATGCAGATTCTGAGACATTAATTATTTCAGCACCATAACAGAAAGTGTAAACATCACCTTCTGGAATTTATTGTCTCTGACTGTATTTAGATCATTTATAGGATTCTAATGAGCGAATTAAACTTTGGATACAAGCCCGATTTATCAAGTCTACCTTCAAAAATTCCTTTCTTAGTGCACATGCACTAAACCAGGTACCTGCACTGCTCATAGTGCTTATCCTCTGCCCATTCATTTTCATGATGGTAATGATGACAGCCAGGCATTTTCTAATGACATTGTGAAAAATTTAGCAGCCCAAATACACAAGGGAGAGACAAAGTATGTAAACGAAGGTAGAAGCTGTTGCTGATCTCACACAAGTGCTGCCAAGATGAGCTACATCAAAATCTCTGATTGCCCTGTCAAGAGTGAAGGAAGCAAAAATGAAGTAGTTACCTAGCTGCAATGTGGCAGGAGTGATGTGACAGCCACATTTTCATTTCCACTGCTGGGAGGTCAAACACATAAGCTGAATGTATGTATGAGAGGAGAAAAAAAATATTCATAACAACTTCAGGCACCTGAATTTGTCAGGCAGGTTCTTCAAGCTTCAACTGTAGCCACTGAAGAGAAGTCAGCAGACACCCAAGACTTCTCTGAATCACTTGTTCAAGCATCTTGAAATTTAACTCCACTGACTTCAGGGCAAACCGAGGAGACTTCCTACCTTAGTTTTAGCTGATTACGTCAGGTGCCATTTGACTGTCATGAATATCTCCTGGACTCCTCACATTGGCTCACAATGCCCTATGCACCACAAAAAGAACTATAATTAAATGCATAGATAATAAAGGCTAAAAATTTAAATGAAGATTACACATAGCAAAGACCACATCTCATTCATTAGAGTTCAGGTTCCAGATTTATGTGACAAAGGTCTTGGGATCAAATAGACACCATTAAGAGTGAAATGATGTTACCTGTCCTTGGAAATATCCACCTATCAAGCATTCCCTACAAATTTTTCACGGAAAAATTCACCTTTTTAAGGAAACAGAAGGAAAGGATTAAAAAAACTCAACCTTTCTAGTATTTTTTTGTGATTGAGCTCCTAATTCTGTTGAGCTGTAAAGCCAGGCTGTGTCTTCAGAGAGATTATAAAACAACATTTCTTATTTCTCTAAATATTTTGGCAAAAATAGATATGATCCTCTGGAAAAATACTATGTTCTACAGACAGAAAATTGAACTTCTAAACAAGTACAGTGCATGAAATACAGCTTATGTCTATTTTAAGAGTGTATTAGAACGCCAGTAATTTTTTTTCAGCTGTCCCATTACTTTATTCCCCTCAAATTTTGTTTAATTTATTCCCTGTTCCTAATTATGCAATGCTCAAATTTGGAAAAACCAGCAAAAGTATAGTCAGCAGATATTGTAAAGAAATGCCATTAACAGCATCTTACATCATTTCATGTAAGAAAAGCAAACACCACAGCCAACTGGAATCAATTCTTGGAGTGACAACAGAGATGGCAACCTACAGCTTGCAGGAACAGAAAACTGAGCGTGGAATCACGGGCCACACACATATATAGAGGTGATATCACTTAAGTACCTCAAGCTTGGTCACTGCTTCCAAGTTAATGAAACATTTGTGTTTAATTCATACCCTAAATTTGAAGTGTGAGGGGCAATATAAAATGCCAAAACTCAACTATTCTGGTTAGCACCAGATTGCTAAACTGTGTAGCTCAGTGTCATGTGCAATAATTTTCTGTTACATAACCTGAAGCACATGTGGTTTCACACGCCCCCCAAAGTATGTATTTAGTTTTGATAGAAATAAACTTTCATATTAAAAATTGCTGGCAGGCTTTGTTTTAGCGTTCCATATTTTTTGTGTGTTTTGTGTTATAAATTCACCACTGATTACTTGTTTTCCTCATTACTACTTTTGAGGTTTTAAAGCTGAAATTTCTATTAATAAATGCATAATTCACATAACTGATAAATATGAGTAAGAACTTCTAGCAGGACGATCAGATATTTTTAATTCATTCTTTAGTCTATTTGATTGTTATAGTCTTTGTACACCAAGCTTATTACAGTCAAATCTGAATATAAATCACAAGCTTTACAGTTATATTTTTAAGCTCTGTGCCACGCCATTCAATTTTAGACATGTACATTGTCTGGCTCAATCAGCCTGTAACTTCCCTATCTCTAAAATCTCTCTATTCACAACCAAATTCCTCTGGAAAAGCACATTCAGAATGGTGTTGAATCTGTGTGCACTGAACAGGTTTTTGGAAGAGTCTTTTGATTTTTTTAACCAGAAAAATAATCTGTGGAGACAAAGTGAGGTTTAAATAACATGTGCACACTGCTTTTACTTTCATTTTCTTATTTGCCCATCTAGTAAACCTGCTAACATATCACTATTCCCCTCACATACTTAAATTTACTCTGCCTAATTACAGTAAAAAGAAAGCCCAAAGTCTTTAAAAATTGGACTGAGCTGTTGTTGGATAATACCGAACTGCTGACTCCTCAGCAACACTAATTTTAGTCTATTTTGTCACACTAAAGAAAGAGAACCGTAAGTAAATGCTACTTGGTATAGAGAAGTAAGTCTCAGCTATTCAGTGGTTCTTGTTACACCAGTGTTATGTGAAAACAAATTAAGATCTCAACTCTTCTAGATTCTACAGTATGGTAGAATAAATGTAATGGGGTCTGTTCATAGGTACCAGGGGCTAACTGCAAGGTAGAATACCTGCATTTCAGCCCTGAAGTGTTATACAACTAACTTGCATAACCTTTTTTCACTCCAAATTATTCACTTGTAAAATGGTTTTACTGATTTACGGCCTCAAAGACATTGCCCACAAGCTAAGTCTTTCACTATAGGAAAGCAAAGAATTAACTATGAACTCTTGCAGGTTTGGAAATGTGACAGTAACACAAAGTACACCTTATCCAGTCTCACCCATGTCACTGAAAAGAGCACAAAACAGTGCAGTGACTGGTGATAATAGGCAGGGATGATGACAGGGTAGTGGAATTTACCCAAGGTAACTAATACCTTGCTAAATCCACACTTGACTTCTTTGTCTCCCCTATGGTTTGATTTTTAAAAATAAGGATTTGCGTATGAAGTCTTTAATTTCAGCTCTTTATTTTATGAACTGTTTTAAATTAAGGGAAACAAATACACTTCCAGTCATATACGGTATCAAGAGAATTAAGTAGTAAAACATGGATATTTTGTTTAACAGATATTTTATTTTTCTCTTTTTCCATTTCATAAATTGTCAGAATTACCACATGGTATTGGATGTTTCCTTGTAAAGGACTCCTAAACCTTTTGCTAGTATAGAATTTAGTATTAACAGTCATGAAAATATGTAAACTTGCCATAAGTTACATAAAGCAGATCACAACAGCAGTCAAAAATCAGACTGCTAAGGAAGACTGTATTAAATGCAAAGTGGCATATACTGTATTTTCATCCAGAAAAAGAGACTCGAGTAAGTTCAACTTAGATATTTTTAGATTATCCTTACTTGGTCAGTTGTAATGCCTATAAAATTCTAATGAGAGACTAAAGGAATGAACCACCAGTTCAGCACAAATACTCATTCCAGTATTAAAGTATTTGCACAAATTTAACAACTGTATAAATCATTTCAGCCAAACTATCCTTTTTTGTTTTCTAGATCAACAAATGAAATTTATTCAAGATACCAAGCTTATATTTTCATTGTTACTAAAATTTGAAAACGTACCATTACAACAAGAGTCTTTGTACTGGCCAGCATAGTCCCTGTGATTAGTAAGTCCTGAAAACAAAGCTTAAATTTTCAGTGACTAATAATTTAATATTCTTCCCACAAAACTTGTCATGCATGAGTTTATTAATAAGTGCCATGTAATGTATAAACAGAACCTTAAGAAACCCTTTTCTATATTCCAAGAAAGGACTTAATATTCCCTGAAATTCATTGTACTTAATATCAAACAACTTTGACTAAAATACTGAGGCGAAAAAAGTGCTTCATTCAAGCTCCAAGTATCCCCAACACAATGAAACAAATGCAATTGGAAAGTCCAGATGTGCTACCATGTATTCAAAATAATGTAAAAACTTTTTAAATTCATACAGCTAAATCAAATCAAGTCCTTGTATTTATAATAAACATATAACAAAGTATCATAATTCTTCAAATGAAACTTATAACTCACGCCACATTTTTCTCCCACTACATCCTCCTTCATTGTTTATTAAATGACTGTATCAATCTCCCTGTTTATCAAAATACACAAGTGAATGGAAATAAGCACAGATTAAACAGCATGCCACAATTTTATTACATTTAAATGTAACTGGCTTCTCAAACATATGTCATAATTCCAGATAGACTGTTTCAAGTCTAAATGGATTGCATTCATTCATTTGAATGGATTTTATAGTAATCCTCCTTCTCCCCAAAGGAAGAAGGGGACCAAACAAATCTCTGAAGACTTACAATATCTTCTTCCACTGGTACTCTTTCTATTCGAGAAAGACTTAACTCAGTTTCTGTTCTAGAGATATCACATACCTTTTTTAACAAGGCAGGAAAAAAGCCCCATGAAAATGCAAGTCCCAGTTTAGTTTGTGGAGAAAGATCTCCTGACTCTTCCTTCCACAATGAGTGATTATTTAATATCTTAAAAGAATATCTATACTCTAGAAACAACAGGGAGGAGGGAGAATCTGGTTAAAATAAGTATGACTTCTAAAGAGAGCTGGGCAGAACTTTACAATACATAAACACAAGAATCCAATAAGTTCCTATTTTCAAGCTCTGTAGAAATCTCCTGCAAGATTAAGCCTCTACCACATATGCTAAGGGGGACCTTGACTTTCCCCACTCCTTCTGAGTGGTTTTCTAGCCTGGACTTCCACATTAGGAAGTAAGTTTCTGATACTTTCAGACCCTTACACACCAACTACCTTAATCTGTCCATGTTCACAATTATCTTTCTACCACAAATGGGACCAACTGAGAGTTGATCCAAAAGTCAAGCACTTATTCCACTGCCATCCATATCTGCAGAACCACTTGCAACATCCTGCCCCTTTCCTTAGGAATGTCCAGGATAACTTCTCATTTCCAGCAACTAATGAGAAGCAATATTTAAGAGGATGTCAGACCAAAAAGTGAGGTTTCTGAGTGAATTTTGTAATAAACTGTTGTATAATGATCCCAATCTTTAACCATTTAAAAAGTATTTCATGAGTTAAAGAATTTTCAGTGTAACTCAAGTATAAATAAATAGGAAACTTAACAGGACTCAAAGGAAACTACGAGCCAGTAAAAACTACCACTCAAGTCTACATTTGCATTTCACAGTTAAAAGCAGACATGCTCTTGAGAATGATTGCAGGAGGGCCTAGAAAATAATTTCCATGATCAGTGTGGTACAAAAGCTATAAATAGAACTAGGAACATATTAAAGTTGAATAATAGGAGTCTCATCATGCCCTTTTCTGGACTCAGAGAATGAAATTTTAAGCTATTAAAGTTTAGAAGACACCAATATCCTATACAGCAACACATTTTAGATCTTAGTAAATGCATTGGTGTAACAAGAATCTGAATTTTAAAACAGCCACACTTTATTCAAGTGTACAGCCTCGCTTTTCATTACAACCAAGTACATGAGGTAAAACACTGTACCAACACAGCTGGGTGGGTTTTAACGTGCCACAGGTCAACTGAGGTATATGCTCATGGCATATTTATATGCATAATGTATAACACACAAATTCATGGCAACATGAGTTTAACAAACCAACATGAGAAGCAAATCATTCTATTAATCAAAATATAATCTTCCAATCAAGAATTTTGACCCTACATGAAAAAATACGTATTCTTTTGCAGATAAGATATATAAAATATTTGTTGTGGAAGACAACTTGTAATTTTGCATTTATACTATAGAGGGTGAGGCATAACTGTACTCCAATATATCATATACAAATTTAGTAATAATCTAAAATTGGTACTGTATTGTTTGGAAAATACTAAGTCACTTCTGTGGAAGAAAATTACACAAGTTGGCTCCGTCAAAACTGACAGCTACCACTCAGACCTAACTGGCTTTTTTTAGAGTTAAAAGCATTCAAAATATGAGTAATAAATATTACTTGTATTAAATATTGTTATAGTGAAAGGTGACCAAGCATTCCAGAAAGTTTCAAGAAGACATAACAAATATACCACTATAATCTAGACTTAAGATATTCCAAAAGTTTAGACTCCACTACAAATTTAGTATCTCATTTGTACTGTTTCTCTACAAAATTAGGATATAATATGAAAGAGAAGACAAAGGATTAACAAAAATATTGCTTTCACATTTGAAATGATAAAAAAATTGTTCTGTCAACACATAGGACAAGTCATATTTCAAAATGCACTTGTAATGCATTTTGGGGGCTCCTCAGAACAGTGAAAGCTGAGCAGGTTTTTTTCCCATTTCTTGTCAGAGGCAGATGGTTAAAGCTCAAGATAGTTTTGAGTCAGGGGAAGATTGCTTCATTAATGGGAAACAAATGGGGGAATAAAGTCTGAAGACAATAGGAAGGAATAAAATGTGTGAACATTCCCATTTCTATTTTCTTCCAGTGCCGATGTTGAAAAAAAATCCCTTAATTGGGTCAACCTGGTTGACAATACTGTCATTTCCAAAAGGTTATTATGTTTTAAAAACATTTTGTAATTATTTCACATTAAACTATCAAACTTAACCAAAACAGAATGATAGGATGCAAGTTCTTATGAACTATTGCTTGACAATACTGGTTAAGCTTCACAATAAGAAAAAAAAATAAAAAGGGTTTTTAACACTTGGAATCACTTATCCCTTCACTCCAAGTTATAAAATGAAAGTGAAGCAGAAGGAAAACCAAAATGAAAGCAACAAAAAATAAGGTGAAAATTGTGACAATAAATAAATACTTGCCCAAAGATATGGCATCAGTGATACCAATTTACTGAGTTCCCCTAAATTTATGACAAATGACTGCTGTGTTTGTGAGCAGACCTGAAATCTTTCTAACCTGGTTAAGGTAGATCTACACAGAACAGCAAGTTGTCTATACATGTAACACCTAAAACTCTAAGACCTTACATTCGACCCAGACCGTACTGGTGTTTGATCAATATTTTTTGGTCACAGTCACAACATATGGGTTTTGCTGTTTAATGACATCACTAACTCTTATTCCTCTCTGTTTTTCATTCTGTAATCTATGTAAAAGAAAACCTTCTCAATTACTAATGTTTTAAGTTCAGCAAATTATTTAAACTTACATTGGTATAAAAATCTAGCCCTAAAGTACAAAATGGGTGCTTAAGATCAGCTACTGACATTGACAGTGTGCTCATTTATTAACAAGCTTTCTTTAAAAGGAGGTATGAAATTTCATGTGTTCTTTTATTGGTGACATAAGTGTTTAACTTCTGCCACAAGATCCCTCAGTGACTCATATAGACTAAAACAGTCTTTGACAAACCACTGCATGCATGAGTACAGAGCAAAAATAGTGGTTGACAGAGAAAGGAAATGAAAACAAGCAAAGCAATGTGAAAGATGTAGATAAATTAAATGAAAGCAGAAATGAGACAACAGGCTCTTTTTCACTTCCTTGAAAAATATTTCCTGTTGCCAGCGTTTGCAATGATCTTATTGGCATTCACTATAATGGAGGAAAGACCTGTTCATTGCTAAATATTACTTTAAGAACAGAAATAAAGTGGAAGCCTATTGATATTTTTACCTAAAGGCGCAGTGAATGTAACAATGCAGCTTTGAGGGGTTCTTTAACATCAACTAGAGGAGCACATCGCCAACGTCGTTTCCTGAAATCATTCCGAGTTAGTAGCATGGTTCTCTCTAACAGTAATAGAACAGCACTGAGCTACTGGAGTCAATTTCAGAACAAAAATACCTAAGGCAGATAGGTTTCCTTTACTTTTAGCTAAATTTTAATTTACTTGTTTTACAGACTGAAAAAAACAGTTTAGGTATTTGTATAACTGTGAAATATGCCCTGCACTATCAATGCACTGGGTCATTTGGCTTAGACATGCACAATACTTTCCTTTAATACTGATCCAAGTACATGTTGTTCTGGAAAGAGTTCAATAGCAGCATTTTCATCTGGAGCCAGAATGCACTAGTTTTCCATTTCTGTTGTCTCCTGCACTTTATCTTAAGTGGGGAAATGTATGTTAGTGCAGCATATTTAACTTAATTTTATTTAGTTTTACAGGTGCACTAATGCATTTGGATAATCTTTAAAGAAAACAGCTGTAGGAAATGTAATTATCTTCAGTATTATTTCTCTAGATAATTTGTAGAACAAAGCTTAGGTAAAGATAGAAGTTGATCAAGATGAAAATTTTAATCTTTACTAGCAACCTAAATGGGATCTTAGATCCACAGTCTTCAGTTTTATATCCCAAACAAACTCTACATGTCGTAGCTTACTCATATCTAAATGACTGCCTAGACAATCTACTGTTCATCTATTAAGTATGAAATCAACAATTAAAGAGCACCAGCCCAGAAAGCACTTGGCTACCAAGTTGTATTCAGTACAGAAATGAAGCACAACCCTGTTCCAGTCAATCAGTACAGACACACACTGAACTGTGGGCTGCCTTCCTTGGAAGAAATAAGCCTCCATGAAACCTGTCAGGCAGCATTCAGAAAGTATCAATAAGCACAACTAAAACCCCCAGCTACTTGCTAGCAACAAGTATCCATGAGATCCTGGGAAACAGAGCCGGATACCTCAAAGTCATGGTTCCACATTTGGCACTGAAGTAATTTTCTTACAGGTGGAAAAGGAGAGACAGCTCTTCAGAAGAGAAAGAGTGTCTGCCTTCAACAAGAATATGATTTGTAAACTGTAAGTCACAACGATGCATTATTAAGACTTGCATTTACCTTCTAAATAATTTAGCTTGAGGAAAAAATTATTAAAAAAAGTCCTAGCAAGCCAGCCTAACTCTTCAGCAAATAAACACAATCCTAAAATTTTTTACTGTGACTTTCTATCTATGAAAGACCTTTCTTCTTCAAGGCCTTTTAAATTAACAGCAGCAGAAGGAATCAACATAAAACCTTTACATGACAAGTTCAGTATAACACCTGTAAAAGGAAAACATTCATGCTCATGCAAGAAGCAAGTAAACTGCTCTCATGGTGTGGAAGTTACGCCCTTTGAATCCACAAGTTTCAAAAATGTAAAACTCACTTCCATAAAACAAACATGTCTTTCTATAAGCAAGTATTTTGTGTGGCTCCAACATGAAAAAGTCCAAGTCTCAAGTTTACCATGAAAACCATTTCATTACATCTTATTTACCCTTTTTAACATAAAATTCCACAGAAGAGTCTGCCTGGAAAGCACAGCATCCACATTGACTAAGAAGAGTTAGACACAGCAGCTTGCCCAGGAAATCAGTATTCCTACACACAAAATAACAAATATTTTGAGTTTTTCCATATAGGAAATTAATAGGCTCCTGAATATGACATTCAAGCTATCCACTCCTTTTTGTGTGAGACAGAATAAGAGCATCAAGTATCTTAATTACCTGCTAAAGTACTGATCCACATTTAGAATTAGAAAGGTTTTATTTGTGAATTGACCTGCACAGGCTGCTCAGCCCATCCCCAGTGCTGTGTACAGATTCTCCTCACCAAAGCATCTGAAGTTTCATTTCCTTCATCTGGTATGATTTTCAAAGCTTCAAAAAGCTTCTTTACATCTTCCACCTATGAAAATCCTTTCTAAGCAAGTTGGTTTTCAGCAAGCCTTTTTCTAGACCATGTTGCCTTAAATCATTAAGAATTATTTGATATATGCTCAACATCCACAGACAGGAATTCTAACCAAACATTTAGAAATCTATCTAAACACTGGGATCTTTGATTGTTAAAGTCTTTTATTCATAGTAAAGCTATCAGTTTTTTCTTGGTTAGTTTGGCAAACAATGATAACCTTTGGCACCCACCTAACACTCTGACTGCTTTGTACTTACGAACTTATGAACTACAGTCAAAAGACTTTGTCATTCTGCTCCATTCCTAAATGGATCGACCCCTCTATTGACTCAAAGCATTTCCCCATCTACAGGGCTTACAAAATATGTTCAAATAAATTAAAGTTCTATAACACCTTATGCATTCCAATAGTTTTATAACCTTTAACCAGCTCTGTATGTGTTAAATATGTGCAGCTGACCAGGTTTTTTATCTGTTTATAGCCATAATGACACTACTATTTCTTCCAGCTAAAATTCTACTAAAAACTAGCAATAAGGAAAATATAGCTTCATGAATGCTTATAATATTATAATGTTCCAGCATGTTAAAGAAAATAAAGAATGCAGAAACATCTTTCATTCCTTTTCTAGTAAAAAAATAAAGAGGCTTCATGCACTTTAAATCAGTCTATTTTAATTTATGTTACAAATACAAATCCCTCCTATTGCTCTGAACAAACCTACTTCAATACAGCAAGAGAGCAGGATTCAAACTTACAAGAGAAGGCATCACTTTCATATGACAAAACAGCTTTCTCTCAAGTTTGCAAGACAGGCTATATTTTCTGTGTTTTATTATTAATTCCCCAAAGATATCTGGGGCCCATCAACCTCCTATAAACCATTGAAAGAGGTCTTCCATTCCAAAAGAAACAGGAAAAGCAGTAGGAGACAGTACCAGTGATATTCTGTCCATGATAAAGCAGTTATTTTCATTCCTCCTATAGCATAACCAGACAGTCTAAAGCTGTCAGGGAGTTGGAGTGAAAACATAACAGTTGATGTGAAAATGAAAAATAAGTGTTGATGTCTCATGAGCTAAGAATTTGGATCAAAGAGAACCCAAAAGTATCAGCAAAGTTGTCTGTATATCATCAAGATTCCTATGAGCAAATCCTCAGCTGGAGATCTGCCCCCTACACTTCATCCTGTGTACCAAGCAGATTTGGACACTTATTCTGTCTCTCCCAAAACCACTGTCTTCCCTACAGTCACAGAAGGGGAAAAAAGGCAAAGTAATCTATGAAAACCAACCAAACTTATGTCAAATCAAAGGCCTTACTGAGTAAGTACCAGACAAAACAGGACTGGTGCTACCAGGCACCCCAGTCCTACCAATACAAGAGCAAGGAATTTTATGGTTTTTTGCAGAATGAGAATACTTAAAGGCAGCTGAACAACTTGGACCTTTTTGCATGAAATAGGACAAGTCTGAAAGTTATTGACATCTGGTATTACTACAAGAGGACCCATTCTGGGCACACTAAGTCCCAAAGAGTCTAACACTCAGGAGGTCTGCAATCAGTCATTTTTGAGAAATGAAAAAATCTAGAGGAGTTACAGAATAGAAGTGGAATAAAATCCCTCCATTTTAAATACAATTTAAAGGTTTCTCAGTTCAGTAACTAACTGAACCCTCTCACCTTTCCTCATTTCTCTTTGATGACAGATGCTGTTTAAAAGGCATTGTACGAAGTCTCTGGCTTTGAGGCCTCCATTGGACAATACTTCAGCTCTCCTTTTTTGAGCATACTTTTATAGCCAGAAAAGGGAGACACATTTTGAATATTTGTGTTTTAAGATTTGTGTTTTATTCACAGGTTATCAAAATTTCTAAGGAAGATGATTACAGAAATATACTCAAAACTGTCAATATTACCTTTTGGATCAAAGCTTTCAAACCACAATCGAAGTCATCAGACAGTTTTCAGTTATGTTGTGGTTGTAGAAAGCCTGGCTTTAACAAAAACAACAAAATAAGTTTAATGTAAGACACGAATTCACAAATTGCAACAAAATCAAACTCTGGCATTACAATGCCTTAAAAAAGGTGCATGACCTCCAGCAAGCTTCATATGCAAAGAATGCACACACAATTTCTTTGGTTTTGTCAGTGATGTCAGCTTTATTTACTTGACTGCACTTTGATTACAGAGGATCTCAGTCTTATGACAGATTTTGATTCAATCACTGAATGAAACAGTATTGTGTGTATATTGTCCTGCAGCAGGACTGTCTCACAGTAATACTAAATGTTTCATGTGAAATCAAATGTCAAAGTGAACTGAACAAAGTATCTTGGTTCTCCAAGGGAAGTACTTCTTTCTGGCAATATTTCTAGGCCATTGAAAAATTGAAATTTCTAAGATACGTTGATTTAAAACTGAAGATGACCTAAACCCAGGTCTAAGTTCAGAAATCATACATCCATTTCCTTTATACAAGGCAAAAAAATAATTTTGAACTTTAATTGTGCAAATTGAGGCACCATTTCTGTAAGTCTGTCACCTTCCTGGCATTACATAAGGTGCCTGCTAAGAGACTGGAGAACCAGCAACGTACAACATCAGCAATTCTGCTTTGGTTCTACCTTTCTGGATCACAGAGACACCTTCACCAGTAAGGCACTGAAAATACATCGCCATATATGAACAGGTTCAACCCTGGGAAATAAAACAGAGGGCCAGGACAATATAGAAGGAGCTCCTGTAAGAATCTCTGATCATTGTAACAACATCAGTTCAGCTTTCAAAGATGTAGATATGGTAACCCAGCTCATTCCTCATTAGAGGAGAAAGACTGATCAGAAAGGGAACCACGGTCTCAAATTATCAGATATCTGTCATAATCCAGAGATGGATATTAAATTGATGACAAGAGTTAAAATTCATAACATAGTACCATTATCTTTGTGCTGAATGAGAAGGGAGTTAATAAGGAAAGATACTGTCTTGACTGGACAGATGCCCTTACCATAAATGCATGTGGACAGATGTTAAAAATATTCGCAATAGAACTCCTTTTGAAGATTGAGCACTACCCACATAATTTACTATAAAAGGGCAGTGGATATAAATTCTGTATTATTCAATTTTCAAACTAATAAGAGAATCTGTTGCTAATGAAAAAAGTGAATATGGTGCCATTTCTGTCAAATCTGTTAGAATAGATGTGTGAGGAACACTCAAAAAGAAAGAAAAGTACAAGAATAGAAACTGTCTGTAATATCCTTCCCAGTAAGGATCCTATTTATTCCAATTTCACTTGTATGATGCAAAGAATATAATTGCAATTACGACAGCACACAAAATTCAAAAAGTGATTGGACTGCTTTTCATTACTGCTCTGTGTGTGACTTGCATGTGTCAATAACAACAGCAGCATGATTTTAATATTGTCTGCTAGGCAACACATTTTAAGAAAAGATTTGAACAAGAACTGCCAGCATCTGTTTATAAGCAAATTTTTGCAAATAAAGTAGAGCTGAAGTCAGGAATTTTCATCTCACTTATCTGGTTATGACTAACTGCATTGATGGATGCTTAGTCTAGTGCATGTGGTGCACAAGTGGTGAAAGATTAAGGGCAAGACATCAGAGAAGACAGGAAAAAAGTGCTGAGCACCAAGCAGTCCATCTGCTTTGGCCATACAACAGTTATGATCAAGTGATTAAGAGGCCAAATTTTATTTTAAAAAGCAGTTTCAAATTCTACTCACTAACAGACATTTCAGACTTTATAACTTCTCTGTGGATCTATTGTTTCACATAAATTGCAGCCAGACAAAAGCAGGAATTTTGGTTCATGTTTCAACTCTGGCTTCTTAAATAACACTGAAAATGGGGAGTGTTATTTTTAGGTCTGACTTAAGGAATAAAAATAAATACTTAAATGACTATGAATTTAATACTGCATAATTAGGGCTGTAAGCCCTGTAAGTTTTAACATCCTCTGTTTAAAAATGTATATATATATAACACAAATATGATTGAATATTACATGTGTAAGCCACTAAGAATCAAGGACAGCTGAGAAAGGACTGGTGATATGATCTCTTTGAAGAAGTTTGATGGGCAGCTTTTAAGAGTTCCTCCCCTTTAAAGCACATTGAAATACCCAAATTCAGCTAAAAATAAAATTCCCAGGTAGACATCAAATATTTTGTTAGATGAGGACCATCACATAAGCAGCAAGATAAGAATTCATATCTCCCAAAACACCATCTCATTTCCTTTTTTACCACTACATTGCACTTGATAAGGTGGGCATGGTATCACACACACCTGTGTTTGTGACTCGCTTTTGTAGAAATTCGTTGACTGTTTTATAAATTTATATTAAAGAAGCATTAAACTTGGAAAGCCAAGCACTAAAAGCTACATTGCTGTATACATTGAACAAAATCTGGATGGTTTTATCTTTTAGAGAATAAGTTGGGTAATATATACAGCACAGCAAGATTCAGTAACTCCACAGGAACAAATAAGACACAATGATATTGTGAGTTGCCTTCACTACTCTGCCCAAGAATAGTATTGTCATACAGAAACAACTAATTAAACTAAAAGATCTCAAATTTTAATTATATAAAGCTAGTTCTCAGCACAATTGTTATTTTAAATTTGTTCAAAATTAAAATTGAGAAACACGAAGATAAGTGAGCACCAGCACCAAGCAAACATTTAAGGAGAATATAGCACTTCCATTAAAGAAACAGTCTTTCCACAAAATCCCACCCTTTGGTATGAAAAAGAGTGCATTGTGAATGCAAAATTAATGTCATTAAGTATTCTATAAAATATTTAGCATTTTCCAGATAATCAAAAAGTATCTCATTTGATTTAACATACATCCAACTCCAGGCTAATGTTCAAAGTATGTAAGTCTGCCGCCAGTCTCAGAAATGCTGCAGCAGCTTCCACCAGGTCCACGTACATCCAGTAAGAGTTAATAAATGGCCTGCAGTCCTTCATGATTTCCAACAAAAAAATGCTAATTACCTGAATAAGTCAATTGTCTACATTTTCTTCAGTGTTTATAATATTCCAAATCACTACTCCAATTTATGAAGTGTTTGGAACACAAGTTTGCTATAAAAAACCATACCAAATACCACATATTTTCCCAACTAGTTTACCACTTACTTAAAAAAACGTTGACATTTCTCAGAATCAGTTTTCCACTCATCATGCAGCCCAGTTACAGGTTAAAGGGCTAAATCCTGTAATTATTCAGGATATAAGCCTATTTTCTGAATAAATGTACTGCTCCATCTAAGTTTGAAAAACTTTGTCCAACATTCTTGAGTTTGAAATCCTTGGCTACAATAAGTTTTTTCCATTTCTAACACACATATTGTCAATACTTGTTTTACTGAAAAAATAATAGTTCTCAGCCCAACATCAAATAACCATTAGATTTTTTTATTACTTTCTTTGAAGCTGATACACAAAAATAACTTATTTCTGAGAAACCATTTTCAAGAACAAGATTTGCCCCCTAAATGGTCTATTACTGTCAATCTCTCTACATTACTGTTATACATTAACAAAATGGAAAGAATTCAGCTTTTCAAATCAGTTGTCTTCCTTTCAATAACACATACGAAGAAAATGGCTTCCTCTAATTCCCTGGGGTTTTTCAAATAAGTGTCTCCCTTCAAAACTCAGTGGCTCAAATTCCCCACAAACACTTCAAATGTCATGTGTTGGAAAGCTTGTTTCTGACATGATTCTTGAAACACTGTTTACAGTTATCAGAATGAATCCCTTTTATGAGGGACTGGAAAGCTGTCAGCAGCACTGAGGAGATCAGCAGCACTGCTGCAATACTTCCCTCAGAACCCAGCCCTGTGGCTGTCAGCTCAGAGCGCCCTTTCTGTGACGTTCATCATTTCCAGTTGCTTTCCAACACACACACAGCATCTCCACAGACACGAGGTGTAACCAGTATCAGTATGTCGATGTGATTTGAGCTTCATTTAAAAAATTAGTATTGGAATTCTCCATATTGCCTACGTCGTTATTATTATACCAGATTTTTGCACAGAGAAACATACCCACGCTTGGAAAAACTTTACTTACACTCTGTATTTCAGATGAACTCTCATTCCAAACTGTCGTAGCTACAATAAAGGCTTCCTGCTTTCCCCAGCAGATGTCACTGCAGGGCAGGTGCAGAGCAGGCACATAAAGGATTGCAAAGGGCAGCACAAAGGGCGGGATGCCTCGCCCTTACAAAAAGGCATTGGATGGATCATTTAAATTCCGTAAAACCTTTACAAGATAACTTCAGTTTAACTACTACAACAGCTATAATTTCTATTTTTAAAGAAAGAATAATAAATGTACATTTGATTTCTCTGGATTTCTACTATGCATTATCCTCACTACTGTAATCCTGATGTCTTTTTTAAAGTGTCCTCCGAAATCTTCAAGGGGAATCTGAAGCTGGGAGACCATACATCAACTCACTTTATCAGATCTGGGATTTAGTAAAAACTTAGGCACATATTCAAGGGAGGCAGTCTTGCAATAGCTTTGTACTATTTACTCCCTTCAGTGTCATTCTAATAGGTAGATATCACGTGATTAATCGAGCAGGCCCCTTTTTTTAAGCCCTTTTCTCACTTTTTTCAAGATTTTCTTCTTTTGTAAATGCAAAGGCAGTATTTCAGATAAAAATTGAACCAAAGGAGGACAACACATCTATAGAAACTGAAAAGTAAACTAGTGATTACTAGTGACCTCACAAGTTAAAGCATTCTAGGTTTAAAATCTCAGACTAAAACAGAGCCTTTGGCAAGGCAAACTATTAAAAATGCATTTTCAAAGTGAAAAACAATTCAATCAATGTACATTCATTAAAGAAATAAATGCATATAGTAATTTTTAGACACGTTCTTCCACAGTAGTACCCCACAAGTTTCACACAAATACTCTTTGAACAGTTACATTCTGTTCTATGCAAGGACACATTTTTACTAAATTGGCTGCCAGGGCTCCATCCAAGTCCTACAGAAGTCAGTAGGATTTTTCAAATTAATTCTCCGGGAGAGAACTGATCCCCTACTGAGCTGCTGTTTCTACTGTAAGAAAAAAATTGCCTATAAGCAATGGAGCTAACAGAATTCTATGAATTTGGACCTTAATTGTCAACCTGTTGCTGGCAGCAGTAAAGGCAATATAGCCAGTGGTTCAGATCTATAAGCAAGCTCTTACTCAGCCTCTTATTTTTCATTAAATTCGCAGAAAGCAACTATGGCTTATGAAGCTTCAAGTTCAGTGAAGCAAAGTGAATTTAGACCTTTGAAGGGGTATAGGTTGATCCTTAGCTTTCTAAAGAGAAATTGAAGATAAGAATAGCAGAAACTCCAACAGCTTGGAAAAGGGCTAACAAAATAAAGCCAAAAAAAGTGCTAAGAAACAAAGCATTGTAGGTGAAACTCATACGCTGCATAACTTGAGTGTTTCTACTCAGATACTTAATTTCTTAATGGATTGACGAAACAAATAATCTTTACTTTTATGAAAGCATTTTTTCAAGAACCAGATCTACTTAAAACATTCACAGTTAAAGAAATAGTTTTCAGAAGGAATTAACTTTTAGACATACTTAATCAGTAGTCACTTTTAGTCTTGTAGGTTTACAGGAAAGAACCATCACACATCTCATGATGTGAGTGCAATTCCCTAGTCAAGATATACATGAGTTAATTTAAGGATTCTTTCTGGATATTTTCACTAAATATTACTAACAGTGTACTCAGCCATATGTGATTATACCAGCTTACTTCATCTGATTACTAGTCTGGTTTATGTGAAAACTATGATTAATTTCTAAGTTATTTATTCCAAAAGCTCCAATTTTGTAGAATTCTTCGAGAGCAAAAAAAAAGATGGTTTCCTTAGAGATTAATTTACATGATGTTTAGTTTCTTTCTCCAAAAGGCAGAAATCACCAAGAACTTCCTAACTAAAGAATGTCTTATTGAAAGGAAGACAGATGGATAGCAAAGATGGTTTTATTCATGCATTAACATATCAATAGTTTTGCTTTTCAAGTTAAACTTTTATGAAATAAGAACTAAGTTTTAAGCAACTGCATTTTAGAAAGGAAAATATTCATACTCTGCTAACCATCAAATACAATGAGGACATTTGAAGTCATAATTGAATCTGCTGTGACTGGATGCAGCTTTACCAACCTCAACAGGTCAATTATTTCACTAGTGCTGCTTCAGAGACCACAGCTCACCACAATAACAAACAGCTGTTTACCATTAGCAAGATTTGATTTGACAAGTGGCTTTATTACTTTTTAATTATTCACTTTAATCTTTCACAAATTTTAACCATCATTTTCAATTACAATTAAATTACACTTGACAAGAATCTCCTTTGGGAAAGATTCTGGAAAAACAACATTTTCTTCAGGCTACTGATGTCCATGACGTTTTTCAAGTTGCCACATCAGCTTGGGTGAGAATAACAAACTACACCTGAGGTCATGCTGTTAATGCATAGGCTGAAAAAAATCAGTCTTTCTTTGCTATTTCTTTACTCATGAGTAAAGTGCCAGTGACTGCTATGCTATGGATCCATGTAACATGAATTCAGAAGAACATTCTTAAGCTTCTGACCTTCTGCTTCAATGGGACCTCATTACACAAGTTAGAGAAGCCTAAACCTTAAAAGAAAAGGGTGTTTCTATTGCAAATACTTCTGGACTCTCCCTTTTTCAGTCCCACTAACTCTATTTCTACCTCAATACAGAGTGAGGGTGAAATTTTAAAACAACAGAGTAGGTATGTGAATCAAACAACCTTCTGTACAGGTTTTAGCCAACTACCTAAAGTGCAAGGCAAGATCCAAAAATAGACATTATTAGTAGAATGTTGCTTAGTTACTTGAATGACAAAAGCTACTTAAGATCAAAGTCTAACTATGATACCTGCACTATAGCACTAAGTTCACCTCATTATAAACAGGATAAATTTGTAATTCTTCTACCAGGAAAAGTTAAAGGGAAGGAATACTCCCTTAATAGGAAAAAGTTACCCTGGCAGCCCTTTTTCAAAATACACTGCTACAGTTCTTACGAAAGAACAGGGGTGGCCCCTAGTAACGCCTGAAAACCAATATAAATTGAAAGTAATTTCATATTTCATCCTTCCAGTCATCAAGATCTCTGAATTATTTATAAAGGCAGCAGCTTTTTTATTCTTAAAAATGTTTCTCTCCAAGTTCAGCTTTGTCCTCTCCAAGGCCAGAAGCATACACGCAGATTCCACATTATTCCCACTGCCTTAAATATTTGTTATATCCAGAGATCATGTTGATTTACATACCTAAGCATTTACTTCCAGTTATTTGGTAGCTAAGAAATTCAATTCAGCTTCCACAATGCTAGCTAAAGTAACAGGCAACTAACTTCCAGCAGCATACCCAAGTGCTGAGGAAGGGGCAGACTCAGTATCCTACTAGAGGGAATAAATGGGGGGGCGGGGAAGGGAACAGCAGAGACAGTAAGTGAATCTCTTTCCATTCAGGTCCAGTCTAGAGAACTTTACATCACTTCTAGGAAGCTGGAAGTATGACTTAGTTATTATTTTTGTGTGAATCTTGAACCTATTCTTGTTAGAAAAATATATCTCCCAACTTCAAAAGCCAGGCCTAGCAAATCTAAGGTTAGTTGCTGAAAATCCTTGCTATAGTTTTCTTCCTTTTTTGTTCATTACAGCATTTGGGTGGCATTACTTAACCACCAGCATTTGAAGGCCAGTATATTTCAAGAGAGGATTTCATCCTCAAAAATATTCTGCATTGTAATATTTTCTGAGGTAAGAAACTCTTCTGACAGTGTAGAAATCATTCCTACATCCTCTCCAAGTCATAAGTCTCACATCAGTAAGATCAGTAATTAAAGGCTGGAGGGGGAGGTAGAAATACAGTCCTAAGGGCAATATCCAAGAACCCAGACCACCAGACAAACCCGTGCCGAAATGACCAGGTCCATAAACAAATCAGGAGCCCTAGACCACAGCAAGCTCCAAAAACACACACCAACCCTCTCAACAATCTCAAACCCAGAAAGAACCTTCAGAACAAAAACAAAGAAACAGAAGAAACAAAAACAAACCTACCAAAGTCTTTCTAACTTAATTAAACACCAAGTTTCCCTCCCTAAAAGCTGACTGTTTCCCATGATAACACAAATGAATTCATTGCTAATGCATTTACCTCATTCTACAGTCTCAAAAGAGAATGAATTTCAAATTTTATAAAAATACTTTAAATAAGGACAAAAGAATGTTTTCTTTACAGCATTGAATCTAAATATAAAAAACAATTATCACAAGCCAAAGGTATACTGACTTGTGCATTAAGCAAAACAAATACCTGAAAAAATAACCTGAGTGCAGGTGATACTAGCTAGGGTACTACAGCTGTTTCCTTTTTAATTACTCTAATTATCATCTGATTTAGTACTCAGTCCTTGTGCTATCTCTATACTAAAAATATTTGTAGATTGATATCTTTTACTGATTTCTGTCAATAAAATTTGTAAATTACATTATCTCATCTGAAGCTTTCAAGTCAAGGCTCAACAAAACACACAGTCCTACTCTAAAAGTCAGTCTAAATGAGAGTCTTAACATGAATATTCTATGAATGTGTGAAACCATAACAGTTGTTCTTAAAAAAGCAATATGACCTATCACAAAACCTGGAAAAGATAAAAAAAGAAAATCTACCTATCTGAATTGGAGGAAAGGAGAGAAAAAAGTATAATACACAGCTGTGGTGTGGAGGAGGCAGTCTAAAAAAAGAAATGTGAAATATTTTGCAAGCTAGATTTAAGCTAAGATCTAAGCTAAGGTCTAATGAACAAGTAGCTTCAGATTTAAGGACTTCGAGTTTTGCTCCTGCTCAAAAAGCAACCATGGCAAGAATTGCCAGAGTGCCTGAGGGGATTCCTTAGATAGTTCTGGGTAGATTCCTGGAATATAGGAATGTTCCTAAAAAGCAGAGAGAATTCCTAGAAATTCTTCTATAAAGACTTTCTAGAAAGCACAGAGGGGATCCCTGGATGCAGCTGGAAAACTCCTAGATTACATGGGCAACATGCTGGATCACCAGGCAAACTCCTAGGATACTCTCAGGAAATCTCTGGAAAGCAGAAGAAATAACAACACTCCTAGAAACCATTGGCAGAAATTCCTACAAAGCGAGGAAGGAAAACTTTCAAAAAGCACCATGAAATTTCCTATCAAACCTATGAAGAATTATTGAAAATTCTTTAAAAGGGAAATTCCTGGACCGGACAGTGGAAATTCCTTGAAAGCATTTGGGAAAATTCCTAGAAAGCACAGTGAAAAGCCTAGAAAGCAGCAAGACCATACTATATAAACTATACACTAATCTGTATAACTGCTATATGAATACAAAGCACATACCTAACATTTTGTATGCCTGAAACCAATTACTTGTATAGATTTCTTTGCATAATTTAAGAAAAAAAGTATGTGATGCTTTAAGGACGTGCCTTTAAAAAGCAGAAAACCTGAGAAGTTCCCAGAAATGTGAGAACAGTGGTAAGAAATAGACAGTGGGAATAAGCCTGTATGACACATCCACTCTCACTCACTCATAGCTTCCAATTATTTCAGCTTGACAAAGTTTTTGACACCAATGGGAGTCTGGTTCTGCATCCTCCATGAGTTCTCTTCTCACAAAGATGTCCTCATCCCACCCATCCTGAGAACTCTCATGAACAGCATCCTTTTCTGAGTGCTTTCCAGCCTCTCCTTGCACCTACATAGGATTTTGCACCCACAACATCCTTCCATGAAGTTCTACAGATCTACTACTCACTTCTTTTAATTTGTTTTGAACAGAGGTCTGAGTAGCATCAGCCATTCCACAACTCTGATCATTCTTGCTGCCTTCTCTGAACCTTCCCCACTTCTGATACACATTTTTGAGGAGAGATTAGAAGCACACACAACATGTAAAATACAGAGGTACCAAAAAATTGCACAATGGGTCTGAGATAGTTTTCGTCCTGTTCTTCTGTTCCTTTTTTAATTAATGCTAACATTTAATTTGCTTTTTGCACATCAAGCACTGAACTGATAATTTCATGGAGTCATCTACCCTGACACTATAAAAGTGATCCTTCCCTTTGATCACTCTTCCCTTTGTGCAGCATTTCTCATTTATGTATACTGAATTTCATCTGCCATTTTACTGCTTAGTCCCTCCTGAGTGTATGATCTTTGTATGATACTCATCAGTCTGGTCTCATTCCTATAGTGAATGTCACACAAGGATCTCACTATTCCATATCCAAAATAAGATTTAGTGATGCGCTGGCT
>VXBA01005297.1:356404-399223 GCA_013399895.1 Serilophus lunatus | reverse complement strand
AAAAAAAAAAAAAAATCAAAACCAAGCTTTCCTAAGCAATAGTTGAAAGGTGCTAAAGACAAATATTGACAAATTGAAAAATGTGTCTTGGTCAGCTATCTGCTGCTATTTTCCCCTCTTGGAAAGGATTCTGCCCCAAGTGTCAAGAGAACGGACTGTGCAGTTGGTACTCCCATCACTGCCAAAAAATGTTGTGTCTTTGAATAAAATCCTTTCTTTGGCAACATAAGCTAAGAGTTTCCATTGGAAGGAAGACTTCAGGTGCAGGCACACACTTTTTCTAACGCACTCCAGCAGAGATGCGGCACCAATGGTATCTCTCTAAGGTGCAGTAACTTTACCAAACCTCTTTGTTGGCAGGCAGAGATTTTCCACACTCTCAGGAGAGGGCCTAACCTCATATGCCTTCCCATCCAAAATTCCTACTAACTGCAGTGGGAATTTTTCCATGTAAAGATACAAAACTGAATGTTCACTAGGAAATTAAATAAACGTATTGAGGGTGGCCCTCCCATAAAGACATGCAGACATACAAAAGCTCTTTCCACTCCTTTTCTAAGTATGTCTTTACAATTTCTTTATGAAGTTTTGTTATAATAAAGCCTGATGTTTGAAGTGTGCAACATCTAGCGTAAGTGTAATACAGCATTTATACTTAAAGAACCTCCACAAATAACAAAATCCAGCCTTAAAGTAGATACATGCCATCTACCCACTCTGAACTATCTTTGATTAATATACAATTACACCATATTTTCAAATCCATCTACCATGAAAAATACTATGTTAAAGACACTGTTAATTAGACAATTGTAAATAAAAACATCAGTTCTGATACTAGATATAGTCAAAACTTACCAAAAATACAATCAGCTTAACATCTTTTTTACTTTGTATGCAGGGAATTATTATATCAAGACACAGTTGTTTTTATTTTGTGATTAAAACGACCGGGAATTTTGGACATTATTCCATCAAAACCCTAAACGCATCTAAAAAAGAAAACCAGAAATATTATTTTACCTTTTTAGAATATTATTAGAGTATCGTACATTCTGCTTTAAGGGAAGTTAATCTGGCCCACTAAATATGAAAGGAAAAAATAATTTAACATTCTTCACCAGAAATAAGCAGCAACAAACCCAAAAAGAAAAAGCTGAAACAGTAATGAAGCTAAAAATTATCTGGACACTCACTGTGCTGGTTTTTCAGTTTCATATTAGAAATGGAGTGAAGACAATGCTGGACAATATTTGAATTCTCCAAGATCTGATGACTACTCCTTCCCAATTATCAGATTTGAAAGGAGAAATAGAGCCATTCTTGAAGATCAGCTGCCATCTAGTGAATGATATGAAAACTGCATTTTATTTTTTGGTCATTTTGAACTAGCAATACCTTTTTACCTGCTTGTCGCTGTAAATTTGATGGTCTGTACATTATTGAGGAGTATTGCTATTAAAAGCTAGATATCCTAAAGCAGAGCAGTGTCACTCAGCAAAGTTTTCTATTGAAATATATAAACAAAGTCTTGGTCCACAAACTGTGACCACAACCATAAACTGTGGTTTATTCAAAAAAAGCCAATCCTGTGCACTTTCAATAAGATATATTAGTGTTTTGGAGGCTCTACTTCATTATACTAAAAAGACCTGAAATAACAGCATCTTGAAGTAAAATATGCAGTATCACAACAATAAACTACAGCAAAAAAAATCAAAGAAGTTCCAGTTAAAACTCACTGAAATGTGCTCATCAAGCAACAGTATCATAGTTTATACCTTGGACACCAAGCATGTTATTGTTATGTTCTACACTTACTAATTAATAGGTAACTAGAACAAAACTAAAAATATTAAGAGTGTGCACTAACACTGTCCAAATAACTATTCTTATGTAAGGTAAGACTACTGTGCTCCATGAATTAGTACTCCATGCCAGCTTAACATTTTCGTGAAACAAGAAGTCTTCCCTTAATATTTCAGACATTATTACTGGTAAATACCCACCAAGCAGGCTGGTGGCTTTCTCTTGTTTTTCACCTAAACCATTGCCTGCATTTTCTACAAGCAGCGTGATGACACTGACTGGAACTGCAATCAAGAGGTCACTGCCCTCCCTCCTCTTCCCACTCAAAGCCCATTTCAAGGCATTTCTATATCGATGCTTTTCTTATTAAAACAATGTAATTAAATTGATAAAGGGTGGAACTCCCTCTTTTACTGTCTAAACTGATCATGAAACCATGATGAACAGAAGGCAGGCAGAAAAGAGACTGTTGCTGTCCTACTTACCCAATTAGATTTATGCAATTCAGTGGCAAAGTCAATTTTAAATTGGAAAAACAGATGGATTACAGCAAAGCCCCTCTCCCACGTATTTGTCATGAAAAAAAAATAGCAAGATGACCTAAAGCTAATGGATGCCCAAATCAATAATTCTAACAACTATTCCTCGGAATTCTTTGTTACTCAAGATTAGATTTGCAGCTTTCTTCCTTCCCATCAGAAATCAGATTTGCCAGATGTTACAATGAGTCTGTTACAAAGAACAACCATATATGAATATAAACCACTGAGCTCATTGCAAATATGGACTTTTCCATGGGTTTTTTTTTCCTAAACACAACTTTTTAAAACCACGCACAGAGTCTACCACTTACAGTTTGAAACTCTGAAAGACAAATCTGCCATTTTAAACAGAGTATGTTTTTTGTTTAATTGAGTATGTACTTGGGGGCACTCATGTTTATGAGAACCTTTGATGGAAAGAAATAAAACAAGAGAATGTGTTTATAAGACATTGGCTTGAAAATACATTTGCTTTCTTGGAATGAAACCTCCTTATAATCTTTTGTCTGTACATTCTCTGGACAGACATTAGTATGTCCCACACTAAATACCTAGTAAGTCTACATATTCCATATAGGCATATTCCATATAAACATTTGCATATGTGTGCAGTATAAAACAGTGTTATTAAAAGAAAGATTAAGCAGACATCCAGGAGTAAATGAATAGAAAATAAACACTGAAAGTAGAAAAGTTGGTCATGAATTGAAAGGAAATATCTCATAGGCCATTTTGCACATAATTAGGCTTAAAGAGAAAGCTTGCTGGGTTTCACACTGCTCAGCCCAAGGCTATTCTTCTGAATTCTGTGCAGCATTTCGACTGAATTGGCTCTGCTAACACTGCCTGCTTTCATTCATAAGGCTTACTGAAATGTTCTGTGTACAGCCCTTGGTTCAGTAAGAAATGTGATGAAGCAGGACACCATCAAAAAGATTTTCTTATGCTTCCCTCCTGAGGCCTCCAGAACACATGCAGGACAGATTGTAGTGGTGCTGTAAATCACCTTCTCTGAGTTTTCAAATATAATTGTGTCTGACTGGTGTTGTGCATTTGAGATCCCAATTCTTGTACATATGTGGTCTCAAGTAAGTTTTGTATATATTTGGCACATGTGCAACTTTACTTAAAATGAAGCTACCTGCAAGAATAAAATTATGCACATACCAAATTATGCAGAGATCACAATTTTATCTTTTATCCCACAGTGCTGAAACACCTCCTGGACGGTTTTTATAGAAGTACTGCAAAATTCACAGCACAGCTTAAGAAAATGCTGGACAAAACCTTCATACAATTAATTTTTCTTAAACGCTAATTAACCATTTGTCAGAGCAAAAAACTACAACAATTTTACCAATTGTTGAATAAATATCTGTGTTTTAATTACTTGCATCAGCAGCTTCTCGAGTTGTGTGGCTCCTCATGTTTTTTAAACCAGCACCCTCAGTTGACTCAAGGGTGACCATCGGTGACCAAGGAGCTGCCCTGAGCCAAGGGAAGCACTGCCAGGGGCACAGGGCAGGGGATGCCCAACCCTTGGGAACAGGATTAAGAAGGGCCAAACCAAGAAACGGGAGGTGCTGAGGAGACAAAGGCAACGAAATGAGGGCAGTGAGCGATCCCTGCCATGAGCAGTTCTGCAGAGGACACGCCGAGTGGCAAAGAGAAAGGGTTAGGTGCTTTTTTCCTGTGGGACGCAGGTACAAATCTGTGGGACACGGCTTTCGGCCTCCAGGCAGCGCCTTGAGCGCCCTTCAGAAGGGAAGGGCCGGGGCGGCGGCGGCGGCTGCGGCGGGACGTGAGGGAGGCGGCGGGCGCTGGGCGGTGTCCAGCTCCGGGCCCCGCTCATCAGGGAGGGAAACGAAGCTGGTGAAGGGTCTGGAGCACAAATCCAAAGAGGAGCGGCTGAGGGAGCTGAGGGTGTTAATCCTGGAGAAAAGGAGGTTTAGGGAGGAATTTAACTCTTTACAGCAGGAGGGTGTAGCCAGGTGGAGGATGAGCTCTTCTCCCAGGCAACAAATGACAGGACAAGACGACAGTCTTAAACGACACCATGGGAAGTTTATATTGCACGTTAGGAAGAATTTCTTCCCAGAAAGGGTGATCAGACATCCGAACAGGCTGCCCAAGGAGCCGGTGGAATCACAGTCCCTGCAGGCGCCTAAGGAAATACCGGCCGTGGCACTCAGTGCCGTGCTCTGGCTGACACGGCGGTGTTGGCTCCCGGGCTGCACTCGCTGCCCTCAGAGCCCTTTCCCAGCGCAGCCCCGTGTGTCCCCCCGTGCCCGCTGACGCGGGGCCCCGACGGGAGGCGCTGCCCGAGGCGGCACCCAGCGCGCGTGCTCCGCTGCGGCGCATGCGCGGGGCGCGGGGGCCGCCTGTCAGCGCGGGAGCGGCTCCATCCCGGCTGTTCCATCCCGGCTATTCCATCCCGGCCGTTCCATCCCGGCCGCTCCATCTCCGGCCGTGCCGCCCCAGTGTCGGGCGGTGTCGGAGCGGGAGGCCCGCGGGAAGGCTTGGCGCGGTGAGTGAGCCGCCGGCCGGCCCCGCGCGGAGCGGGTGGGCGGCCGCCGCGCGATGGAGGCGGCGGCGCTGCGACTGCTCCCGCCGGACCCGGCGGACGAGGGCACCCAGCGGTGCCGCCTGGGACCGGCCGCCCTCTCCTCGCTGGGAGCCCGGCTCGGCGCCCCGCTCAGGATCTCGCTGCCCACGGGGTGCTGCGTGTGCACGGCGTGGCCCCGGCACGACCTGTCGGACGGGTTCCTGCAGGCGGATCTGACCTGCGGCACCGCGGGCGTGGCGGAGCGGCCCCTGCGCGGGCTCTCGGTGCAGCTGCGGCGGCTGCGGCTCCTCCCGCACCGGCCGCTGCGCAGGGCGGCGCTCAGGGTGGTCCTCAGGAGCGCCGCGCTGAAAAAGGCGACCCCCAGAGCGGTGCTGCAGGAGACGATCAGAGAGCTGCTGAGAAACGTTTATGTCTTGCCTCGTTACGTTGTTACTGTTCCCCCGAGCCTCGAAAATCCTGTGGTGTGTGTTGAAATTCTGTCTGCAGACGCTTTGGAGGAGGAGGCTGGGCTGATAACCCCCCAGACAAGCCTAAAAATTAAGGAGGTGGTCACTTTAGAATGGTACAGACATTTATCAGAAGACGCTGCAAAACTTTCAGTTGCAGGACTAGATGATGTGGGAAGGACTTTGAAAGAAGTGATTGATCTGCCTTTGCGCTTTCCAAAAACTTTTAAGAAGCTGGGGCTTTCTGTCCCTAATGGAGTGCTATTAATTGGGCCCCCAGGTGTAGGAAAAACTCTTTTGGTAAAGGCAGTAGCAAAAGAGTTGGGTGCTTATCTGTTTGGCGTCAGTGGCCCAGCCCTCCATGGTTCAAGACCGGGAGAAGGTGAAGAGAATTTGCGGAGAGTCTTTGAAAAGGGCAGAGAAATGTCATACGAGGGCCCAACCATTCTCTTTTTTGATGAAATTGATTCTTTGTGCCCGAAGCGAGGACGTTCCAACAATGCTCCCGAAGATCGTATTGTTGCTCAGCTGCTGACCCTCCTGGATGGTGTAGGGAGTGAGGGTAGGATGGTCATCGTGGCAGCAACAAACAGGCCTGATGCCTTGGACCCTGCGCTGAGAAGACCTGGCAGATTTGACAGAGAGGTAAAAAAGACCTATTATTTATACACTCTTTCCTTATTGATGTGGAAGGGGGCTGTTAATAAAATGTTTTTTTTAATGTCTACCAGTCGTGTTTCATAGTGGGATTCTACAGGCTTGTGTCGGGTACAGGTGTCCTGTTCCTTTAGTTTTCTGCAGCTTGGGTAAGGTGTATTTTTTCTTAACTCAGGACACTGGGAGCTCCATATACTTGAAAGTGGACAAGGGGATTTTTTATGCTTCTTTATCATAAAGACGTGGACCTGTTCATGAGGGGCTTTGTTTGCTTACATTTGCTTGGCTTTACAGACTTACATTTTTTTATTTAAGTCCTAGATTGAAGATTTATGTAACTCCCCTTAAAGGTTTATTGTGACAGAGGACTAGTTACCTGTTGTGTCAAAAGTTCTATTTAGATCTCATTAACAGAGGTTGAGTCTACACTGGAAAACTTCTCTTAGCCTAATAGTCAAGAAAAACACACACAGTTGTGCAATGCACAGTGCTTTTGCTTGTATTGTTTATTTTTCTGGCTAAATCCACTTCTGGATCACCAGTTTAATGAAGTTCGTTAATGATTTCATAGTGTTCAGGATGTATAGATTGTGGCACATTTTTATGATGGTGTTTTAGCAGGGTTTTAATAATGTATCTAATGTAATGTTTATTTTACTGATTTTTTTCCTATTGTATGAATCTAATTTAGTCCTTGTGATGCAAGGGAATTACTATTTCAGTAAACTTGATAAAGGACTTGATAAACACTACCTGACTGTGTCTTATGAACAACTGTTTATACAAACACTGTTCATTTGGAAAGTAAGTGGCATTTTAACTATTTGTCATTTGTATAGTGCTGCTAATAAGTTTCTGGTAAAATTCTTTAGTTGCCACATAAGCATGTATAAATCTTCAGTAAATAATATAAAGCTTCCCTTGGTCTATAAAATAAGATGAATATAGCACAATCTCTACTTAACATTTTTATTATATTTTGTTTAGGTTATTATAGGGAGCCCAACAGTTACAGAAAGAAGATCCATCCTGCAGTTGCTGACATCTGCTATGCCCCTTTCTACAGATGTTGATTTGGCTAAACTGGCAGAGATGACCCCTGGGTATGTTGGAGCTGACCTTACAGCACTCTGCAGAGAAGCTGCTATGCAGGCTCTGTCCCACAGCTCCCTGGTATGGTTGCAAATCAGTCAAAACCAATGTCAGTAATACATGTGTCCCCTTTTCCCCATTAATACACAGATTTACTTGGAAAGCTCAACACGTTGGACACTCACAAAATACTGAAAAACACCAAGTGTGTTATAAGTGTACATACACCTGTTTTGCTAGTTCTTTCAGTTCTCACCTGAGAAGATTGTTTTCTTCTTTCTGGGTGAAAACTTTTGCTGGAAGTTTTTATCCTCATCCTTTTTAGGATTGTGCAAAGCAGAGATTTTAGACTCGATAAAGTAAAAAATGTCCACCAAAACTCTTTTGAAGCTATTTATTATTTAATCTAATTTACAGTTCTACTTCTTGATCATTTCAAATTAAAGTTAGTTCAAACATAAGCGTAATATTTCTAAAACTGTCATTTCCTCCAGATACCTCAAAAATACTATAATTTGAGCCTAGTGTCTCACAACAGATGAACAAATGAAAATAATAAGTAGATGTCCCATTTGCCTTGAGAACTGCAAGCACCTTTGTAAAATACATCTTAGCTCTACTCACTAGTACTCACTACATCTGTGGTTTAATAATTGTATTTTATAGCATGTTTGAGAAAATGTCCTACATTCTTCACTGTGGTGAAAATAGATGTTGAAGGGTTTTATTTCCGTTCAGAAGATTGTGGGATTTGGTGTGTGGTAACCCTGAAATTAGCAACCATTTGGTTTAGAAGATCATTGCCTAATGGGATTATAATTTATGGAATAGTGGTTTTCTCTAAAGCATTAATTTCTGTTAAAATTGGTTTTTCCTGTGTAAAAACTTGCCATGGAAGAGAATATATCTTACTTTGTGTTATATTTTTGTGTCTGCGGTACTTGAGTACATTAGGGCAGGAATTGGCTTCTTTATTAGTTGCATTTGGCCTTTTGTGAAGTGTTTTGCCTACTAATGCAGCATTTGAGTATAACATAATAACATTGTTAATATGGTTTATCTGTTTGGTTAATTTCAGGATTCATCTGAAACTGAAACTGTGATTAACATGGGAGATTTCCAAGAAGCTTTTAAAAAAATTCAACCATCTTCTTTTCGAACTGCAGTTGGACTAACAGAGTGTAAACCTGTGACTTGGGAGCAAATTGGTGGTCTGGAAGATGTGAAGCTAAAGTTAAAACAGGTAACATTTAAAACAAATCTAGATAAACAGCTGTTTTCTAAAAAGCATATGCTCCACGGTATTCTGTATGCTACGTTATGAAAATTAATTTTCATGCAAATTACTTGATTATAAACTGCATTTAAAACATCTTTTGTACTACATTAAGTTACAATGTTTGAAATAGAAATCATCCAGTCACAAGGTATCATCACCAACCATAGTAATATCATGGGGGAAAAAGGGGGTTTTTTTAGTAGCTGAAAAAAACTTGTAGCCAGATAATTTTTTCATTTCTGAATATTTAACCAGAGACAGCACTTGTTTATCATCTCTCCAGGATTGCCTTTAGTTCTGTTTGGGATGGAAACTTTAAAAAGGGATCATTATATGAAGAAAGACGAATCAGTATTCTCTCAAATTCATGTTTGTATCAAGGAGAGGAAATAAAGTGCTTGGCAATTTTATTGATTGCCTGTGAACTCTGATCTTGTTACTAAGAATTTCATCCCTTTGTTATGTATTGACAGAGTGTCGAGTGGCCTATGAAATTCCCACAGGCATTTGCTAGGATGGGCCTGTCTCATCCCAAAGGTATTCTTCTCTATGGGCCATCGGGGTGTGCCAAAACCACACTGGTGAAGGCTGTGGCCACAAGTTGTCACTGTTCCTTTCTCTCTGTAAGTGGTGCTGACCTATTCTCACCTTACGTTGGAGATTCAGAGAAGATTTTGTCTCAGGTACAGTTTTTAATTTGTTTAACGTCTATAGCTGATTTTTGCTTGATTTTTGCAAAGTATTAGACCTAAATTTTGCTATTGAAAATATAGTAGAGCTGTCATGTGATAATTAAATGAAAATGGCTTAGGGATTCGCATTTATATAAAGTGAGACTCCATCCCTAAAATTATCAAGTTTTAAACTTTCTGAGTATTTCTGCTCTTTTTTTTCAATTCATTTAGGAATATAAATAAGCAGATTCTGCCTGTAGTAAATGTAAGCCAGAACAGCTCTTGTGATTCATTACAAATGTACCTTTAAAGTTAAGTAAGCAAAATACAGAGTATATGTAAATGGAACTTTTCCACCTTACCTGATAGAATGCATGCTTTAATGTTTTATTTTTTTAACTTTTTAAAAAAGGTTTTTCGCCAAGCAAGAGCAAATACTCCAGCCATAATATTCCTTGATGAGATTGATTCCATCCTGGGATCTCGGTCACTCAGCAGAGCTGGCCATGGTGTCTCAGAGAGGGTTCTTTCTGTTCTTCTCAATGAGTTGGATGGTGTTGGGCTGAAAGTTACAGAAAGAAGAGGAGGCAAGCTACAGCTTGAGGCTCAATGCCAAGAACAAAGTGATGAGGAACAAAAGGTATTCATGCTCCCTTTTCTGTGTAAGAAGAATGATAAATGCTGTCCAGTTTTTCCAAAAATATTAGTTGTCGGCATTCACACTTTTTAAACTTCAAGTCCCCGAGCTTAAAAATATGCAAGGTGTTCTTTTACTGTGTCATAATTTCATGTTTTAGAAAATACTGTATATAGACTGCTGAATGTTTTTACATACGCTGTTCCTCAATGGGACTTGGAACAAAATACTCATATAGATTAATGAGCATCATTAATTGCTGTTCGTCTTCTGTCACAAAAATCCTCTTCTTTATACTAAAGTGAGTTTTATGCTGCTTGTGCTGTTTTTACTATTATACAAGTTCCTCCTTGAACTTACTTTTTATGAGCAGTTCCCCTTCTTCATTTGCAGTTCTTTCTCGTACATTCTACGTACGAAAGCAGCACAGTTATGATCAGTTACTTATTTAAACAAAAGGTTGTATCTTTGCTTTTCAGTGTATTGTTCTCAACATTTAATATTTAGCTTTTTTGTATTTCAGTTTCTGTCTTCTTTTGACACTCTCTAGGGGAGTATTAGAGAAAACTACTAGAATTGTGGGATACTGCATTTTTGCATATAAAAGCTTTTTTTATTACAATCTGGCCAAAGACAAAGCTTATTGTCAAGGCAGATACTAACTGTATTTTTCTTTGTCATGTAATCTGGCATTTTTTTAGCTCAAGGAAAAATTAAATACTAATATTGTAAAGAAAATAACTGAATGTAAAGGTGCATCATCTTTTTGCGCTTCTATTCTTCTCATTAGTTTTTAACTAAAATCTTTAGATATTATCTATCTTAACTATATTGCACTAATGTATTTATGTGATCTCTTACTCAGCTGGAGTGTCAGGAAACGTTGAACAAAGATTTTATGGTCGTTGCTGCAACAAATAGACCAGATATGTTGGATGATGCCTTACTGCGTCCTGGAAGGCTGGACAAGATGATCTATATTCCACCTCCAGATCTGAAGGTGATGTATGGCACACCCATCCATACGTGGCTTTAAAGGCAGAGATATTAATTGCCAGCATACTTTAAGAGCAAAGGGAGTATATTCGTGTTACATATTTAACAGTTGATAGATGGTTCACTGAAAATCAGTCACCAAACTGAAGGTATAATGAGAGATTCCAAAAGTAGTAAGTGCATTTGTAACTTAAACACAGTAACATTTTAACTGGTGTGTGCAGTTACAGGGTTGCATATAGGAATTAGAGAAAATCTGTGTTTACAAAACCAAGCTACAATTTGGGAAATGCCAGAACACATTATCTGTCCTTGCTTCATATTAAATTTTGTGTCCTGTTCCCAAGGGTAGTGTAACTACTTGTCCTGAGCTTCACAAAAAAAGTTGACCCAAAGCAGGCCAAATATGGAGTCTAAAATATGTTTTTCACAAAATAATGATTATCTGAATAACAGTCCTTAATATATGAGATAACCATAAGAGTAAGTATTATTTCCATTAATAGCATTTTATTCTTCCACCAAAACCAGGTAGTTTTGGTACTCTTATGGATTTTCCTTGGTTCTAATTTTGAATGTGTAACTTTAGAGAAGAATTAATTTTTTGTTTTGTTTGGTTTTGTTTTCTTGTACAATATGCACCAATTTACAGGGAAGACTTTCCATTTTGAAAATCTGCACTGAAAAAATTCCATTAGATACTGATGTGTCATTACAAGATGTGGCTGCCCTAACAGACCTCTTCTCTGGAGCTGATATTGAAAATCTGTGCAAGGAGGTAGGAAATATTCCTGGTTTATCTGTGAAATAAACTGTAATGAAGACTTTCAGTGATAAAAGAGAGATCTTCTAGATGTTGCCAAGCCATCTGTAGTATGGGTTCTTTCACAGTTTGTATTGAAAATGTAAAGAGAATGAGTAAAACAGAAAAACTGAACAAAGATTAATTCTTTGAATAAAAAGGCTAAATAAGAATGAAGTCTTTCTGTGATAATTTACTAGAAGTTATGGAACTGTACTACCCCTGAGTTCACATGGCCCTCTCTAATCTATGTTCATATGTAAGCAAATTGTATCTCTGTGTACTGCAAGCAACTGCAGCATTTTTAGCTGAAATTAGGATGTACTGCAACAGTAAATTATACAATGCTGTTTTCAGATAATTTACCTAAGAATGTGTTTCTTGTAAAATAATTTAGAATACTTACAATAAATTCTTTTCAATTTAAAGCATTTCAAATTTATATTTTGTTTCTTTTAAAGGCTGCTTTGTTGGCATTGCAAGAGAATGGACTTGAAGCAACTGCTGTAAAACAAGAACATTTTGTGAAATCACTGAAGACTGTAAAACCATCCTTAAATATAAAAGACTTGGAATTTTATGAAAAATTCTATAATCGAGAATTATCCTCTTGAGTCTAAAGAGGAGTGGCATAAGTATTTTTATGTATATTCTAAAGATTTTGGAAAGGCTTCTATCTTTCCTGCTTTTTAATACTGTACTTACTGTAGTTTTCTGGGTGTATGAAATACAGTAAAATTTCACTGTGTCTGTAATTTCAATAATGCATAATAAAATCTTGTTTACTTTGGATAGGTTTATATCTGATGAAACAAGTAATCAAGATACTTAGATAAACCACTCTCTGTGGAACAGATTAGTGTTACTGTACATTTCCTAGTTTTCAGTATAAACACTGACATAACAGTATTTCATTTCAAGTGTGAAGTCTCCAAAGGACAGTGAATGTTTAGAAAGTAGAAAAGTGTGCATTTTAACTTTCTAGAGTAGAAAGTTTTTTTATCTTATTTTATTATCTTTTCCTTTTCCCAATGAAAATGTTTGTGAATTAAATACTCCACCGTTAAAGACAGTTTCTTATTTCAGATGAGGTTCATAAATTATAAACCCATTAACAAATATCTTTTTCTCATAACAGGGATACCAGGGACTGCACTGGGTATGGTTTACAGTGAGATGGATCACAAAAGGCAGTTCCAAGGCAGTTGGTGATTGTGGAGGGCAAAAGGCAGTAGTAGAAGGCATTGTAACCCAGGAAAGGGCTCAGATATAAACAACCATCCTGCAGCTTGGTGTCTTTGATCTCCATTTTATAGAAAGGAGCATCCTGTTTGTTGTATTGCTGGCAGCAAATAGCAGTGCTACTGAACTTCCCAAACACCCACAGGTTTCTCAGCAGCAGTGCTGAAAAACAATATAAAAACTTTCTAGGTAACTGTTATGCTTTCCAGTGTTTGAGAGTTTGCATTAGAATTGCTAGACCTACAAGTTGTTGTGACAGCAAAACGCTGCCAGGTCCTTCGCCTCAAAGATGCCACTGCTTAACTTCCACACCTGCTCCCTAAAAGGACCAGCAGAGCTAACTGTGCCCTGTCCTGTCTGTTCCTTGCTGTGGAGAGCGAGAAAAGGAAGAAGTAAAGGCAGCCTTTCCTCCCTCTCACTGCCTCCAGCAGGCAAGAGAGAAGGGGAGAAAACATGTACAGGAGCTGCCTGCTGGCACCACTCACCTCCAGCCTGCCCCTGGTAGGGGTTTTGCAGACAGGTATCGGGAAGAGATGGGAGCTGTGTAACACAGTAGGGTGACGGGAACCTGGGCTTGGGTTAAGCTTTTGGGCACCTCTGAGCTCTGGAGGGGCTGTATTTCGGCAACGACCCGGAGAAGGGGCCAGACAAGAAGACAAAGGATAAGTGCGAGGTTTGAGTGCTGCAGTAACGGAGAGAGAAGGAAGGCTGGAAGTGCGTCCCTGCTCTCCTGGCAGCTCCCTTGGGACCTGGAGCTCCTCGGGGCGCTCCCCTGCGCCTACCGCCGCGGCCCGGGGGGTGGCACTGCTGGCCTGCCCCGGCCCGGGGGGTGGCACTGCTGGCCTGCCCCGGCCCGTCTTGTCCCGTCCCACCTCCGCGCCCCGGGGCGCGGTGCGGTGCGTATATAGCGCGGGGAGCGCCCGTTGCGCTGCCGGTACCGGTGCCGTCCTGCCCCTCTCCCCCGGCGTGCGGTAACACCAGCCGTTTGTGCCAGGTCCGCAGCCACCGCCACGATGAGCAGGAGCGTCTTCCAGACACTTAAAACAAAAAAAGAAGTAAGTTTTCCCGCAGGTCAGGGCCGTGTATCCGCCCGTGGGGAGGGATGCGGCTGGAGCCGGCAGGTGCCCCGGGGCTGCCGCTGGAGAGCGAGAAACTTCCCGGGAAATGGTGAGAGCAAGGGACCCCGGGAAGGTGAAATTCAGGGGTGACAAGTGAGATGTGAAGAGTAATACGGCGGTATAATACACGCTAACAGCTAATCCCACCTTAGTGCCGTGTAACCTCTGCTCCGCTACTCGTGGCTCTTCAGCCGGGACGCTGGTTCAGCTCTTTTCTCCATTTTATCTTTCAGCTCATTCCCCTGGCTGGAATACTGTCCATGGCAGCAGCTGGGGCATTCTCTTTTTGTGTCTATTCCCTATTCGGCAAATCTGATGTGATGTAAGCAAAATACTTATTGTTTGGTGCTTACTCTGAACTTTCTTTATTCAGCAGAGGTGTTTGACCATCATGTTTTACACCTCAAAAAAAAAATTAATCCATGTGCATATTCCAGACTACTGGTAACAACTAAAATATCTACAGATTGTAAATGGTGAAGAAATTAATTCAATTGGAGCGTAGTTCAAGTTACTTCCCAACTTTTGGTTTAATAAGTATGGTTTTTTGTTTCCTTTAGGTGTAGCAGGTTTTAAATGTTCTTATCAAGAATTTCAAATAATCAGATAGGTAGAGGAGATGCAGATGTGTTGCATCCAGGCTATTGACTTGTATATAAAGCATTTGATATTAAAATAGGATAATATTCTAAAGATTTGGCTAATAATTGGAATTAAGTCTTATACTCTTCAAGCTTTGAGGAGTTTATTTATTGACTTTAAGGTAACTGGAATAGGCATTTTAGCTCTTAGGGTAAGAATCCCCTTATTTTGGGTGCTTGTCCAGTTTTGATATTTCAGCTTGTTTCCATTACAATTGCACATGATACATGAAAAATGTTGGTTTGCTTGGTGCTTTGGAAGCTGCAAATAAAGCAAGCCATGTTGATTCCTACCCAGAACTTAAAACAGAATGCCCAAACCTGTAAACTTTTGTTTTAGGGAAATCTGTGCTTAAGTGAATAGCTCTGCTGATGATAGGATGCTCATATATGAAAAATGTATGCAAGAACACACCCTAAAACAGTACCTATTTTGTTTTATCTTCTTTTAAAGCATTAACAAGGGTGGCAATCCAGAACCATGGGAAACTATTGATCCTACCAAGCCTCAGAAGGTAATTTGCACATATCCTACAGCCAAATTAAATAGCATATATTTCCAATACAATGAGCAACTTCTTTTAAATGTGGAAGAACTAGCAAAATATTGATGAGGAAACACATGTAAAGCTGATGTATAGCTAGTTAAAAGTGGAAATAATTTTTTAATTCATTATTTAAAGCTTCCCTGTATTACCTAATTATAGGGATTCAGCTATTATGTGCTAGGTCTGATCCTGAATTTATGGCACACTTCTGATTGCTGGCCTGTGTCTCTTTCAACCCCCAACATCCATTTACTCAGTGCCATTGATAACAGTATGTATTTGGAGTACAGAGGAAGGCTTTCCCCTCAACTTGTTCCTGAATTACAAAATTGACTAAGAATGTTTGAGTACTGCAGCCTGAAGGAAAAATATCTTTCTTAGGATAAGGAAAAATAAAATTATTTGGCATTATTACCTGCAAGTGATTTTGTTCAGCCCATTATTAGGTAGGTCATCAGTTGCTCTCTTTACGTACTTCTGAAAGGAAAATGTAAAGCTACTAGAAATTCTTCACCAATAAGTTGATGTATGATGTGGGGGCTGTGGGAGTGCTGTAAACACTCACTGAGATTTTGCTAACTTTCATGTTTCCCTTTTCTTCCAGCTATTAACAATCAATCAGAAATGGCAACCTGTAGAAGAGCTGGAAAATGTCAAAAAACTTATGAAGTGAGAAGTTTCTGTTGCCTCAAAAAGGTACCCTATGAATCTAGTGGAATCACTTCTGCACAAACTTGACTACTGAAATCAGTGTGCGGAAATGCTTCTGCTACATTTTTAGGGTCTCCCTACATTTTTTTGGACTTTGGATGGGGAGTTCCATGTTGCTTTAGAAGTTGGCATACAGTATCCACATAGTCCAAAAATCTGACTCAAATATTCATTTTTAAGGCTTTTGATGTCTAATGTTGAATATTCAGATAGCAATTACAGATGGAAAAAACCTTCACACTTTTTGTAGAATACTGGGATTTTTTTTCCAAAATACATTAGTTTTGTCATTTTATACAATTTATTTTATCAAAAATGTAAATTTTTACATTTCCTATAAGTTCTGTAAATGGACATTGCCCAAAAGCACTTCTAAATTGGGATTCTTTGTCTGCTTCCTCTCTACACTGTATTTCAATGCTGTATGTAGACCAAAGTCATAGCCAGAGGATGTCTTTGTATGGTAACATTTATAGTCATAAAGTATACTTGCATACATTGTCTACATTAGATGTACGTTAGTTTAAGTCAAAACTAATGTTCTGCTGCAAATACTAAAACTTATGTGTGTGCTCACCTTAACTTGCTGAGGAGCCCAATAGGTTAGTTAAGGGTGTATTTGAAAATGCAGATTAGAACCTAAGAACTAAGCATGGCTAAAAGGAAAATGAGATAATTTCTGTTGTGTTTAAATATTGTTCATGTTTAAATTTAGAAAAAGTTAGTAGAATTAGGAAACTTGCATTATTCAAAAGTAACTACATTACATTAATTTCTTTTTGTGCGAGGTCATTCAAGTGCAAGCTTAAATGTACTGCACAGTTAATGATATATTTAAACATCTCTACATGCTAATTGGAATATCTCCTTTCTCAAATAGAAACCAACAAAAGGGAATTAGGAATGAGTCTATAAAGAGACAGTTCATCTTTAAGCATCTGTCTTTTTTCATAAGGGTTGACCAGGGAAAGAATGTAATGGGCAGACCCCCAGTAAGCTAGTGGGACAAGAAATGCATCCAAGGATGGAACAGTCTTTTTGTAGATATTTTCTCTGTGTGTCACCTTCTAAGCAGTTTCACAATCTATTACTCAGTTTCTTTTACAATAGATGTTCAGAAGGCAGATTAGTTCTGTAAGGAAGAAAGCAAAAGTGAAACAACTGCTGACTGAAAAAATCCCCTTAAGTGAGTAATAGTCAAGTGCTTTGGGTTACTCTGATGCAGCAAAGACAAACTTCAATTAGCAAAGCTGTTTCCCAAATTTAAAGGTAGCTTGGCTTCAGAAGCTTCATGTTTTCTTCAGCTGAGAAAAAAAAAAAAAGTTAAAATGTTATTTTGAAAATATTTGTCGTGTAAGGATGACTCAGCAGGATTTATGTTTTGGAACGAGAGGAAATACTAGTCTTCAGAATATGTTCTTAGCTTTCATTTTAAGAGATGACATTACAAGAAGATTGGATAGCACAGAACCACAAAAATATGGTGCTCTGAGGAATACAAGTTTTAACTATTTTATTACAGAAAATATTTTAAAATATTTCTCTATGTTACTCTGTATTTCCATATTTTTACTGGACCGTCCTAAACAAAACAAAGTGCTGTGCTCTCAGCTGATGCATGAATTAAATGAGTTTGTTCTTTAGTAAATCACTTGTATGGTCTGTAAATACTATGACTTAAGTATCTGTCAACTCTGAGGAAGTAAATGTGTAAATTTTGTATTTAACTACTTCTCAGTGATGTTTCCAGTAGTGCATTAAGCAGTGTAACTGCTACCAGTCACAGGTTGTTGCTTCTCTCATCCTGTCCTGAAGCATAAAAGCTATGGTAATAAACTGTTTTGCTTTGTTAGCTGTTATCATTTTTATTTCTTAATATAGATTTATTGAGAGGGTTTCACATAATGAAAGAAATCAAAATATTTTCCCGCACTTCTAAAAGCTTATGAGTGTTGTTAAAGTTCTTGGGATTTTGTGTCTACTGTAACTGTCCCTAGAAATCTGTCTCTTGCATAGATGAGGGTTTTTTTCTTCTAAGTAGAGCACATCAAGAGCAACTACAGTACCTCCCCCACCCAACTACTCAAAATAAATCTGTACAGCAATATGCAAATTATTTCCTTGTTTTACAAACAGTAAAGACTCAATTGGCTGAGTTTTATGAGCTCATGTTCATGAGAAGAGTAAGACTTTCCTGTTCTGTGTTATGCAAAGCCATGATTTTTTTATTCCATGGACAATTTAGAGGTTATTGAAATAACTGACAGCATTCTTCCTTCTCTTCATTTTGTCTCCTATTCCATTCTGTTCTTTGTTTTGGTTTGAGTTTTTTGTTTGTTTGTTTGTTTTAAACAATCACTATCTTTGCTCATCTTTTCCAAAGAACTATATCACTTCCAACTTTCATATTATTTAAAAGTTAGATTGGCTTGTTAGAGTTTGGAATATAGATTAAAAACAATTAGAAATGTTTTTTAATAGTTCTAATTACCAGTAGAAATGCATCATTGGAATCTAATGTCATGTTTTTGCAACCTCTTCTTAGTTTATTTGTAAATAGCTCCCTGAAAGAACAGAAGAATAGAAAGCTGCTTTCTATTGCACATGCAATGAATTATTAGTTTTTATTAACGCAGTAGTACTTGAAGGCCTTAAAACTGCAGATTTTATGGTATTGTGGTTATCAGAGAGCCCTATTTAATTTTTAGTTTTGTTTTCTGAGCATATGATAGCCTTGGTGTCAGCATTTCTCCTTCTGATATCCCCTCCCCCTGTATTTCTCCACTGCAAGTTGCTGTTAGTACAGTGCTATACTGTCTGGTTACTTTATTGGTGTGTGTGGTTTCTGCAGAAAATAGTAACTTACAGAGGGGCCTGATGCAATCCTGAAAGGAAATGGTTCATCCTGCAGTTGTGTCCTGTCCAGTGCAGAGGGTGCCTGTCCCTAGCACTAGCTGTGGAAAACAAACAAGAGTACTGGGAATGATTCACTGGATCTGGCCACTACTTGGTGTTAGACACTTCCCAGAAAAGCATTCAGATTACACAGACATGTCCACACTACGCAGCACAGTTTTAGTTTGCCGTCTGAAGTGTTTGCTGCACAGCACATACATATGTATGGCATATCCCTGCCATGCAGGGATGGGCACAGATAACACCTGGAATTGTAAATGAAATGGAAACAAAAGCCTCAGTGATGAGCTGGCCTCGGGCGCTGCAGCTGGATGAGGTGAGTGCTGACCTTCAAGGGCTGATGTGAGCAGGCAGCTTGTGTGCCAAAAGCTCTCCATGGTAAAGCGGCCGACACGCTACAGGACCCCGCACAGCCGCCAGCTGGCATGAGCTCCCAGCCCATCCAAAGCACCTTCTCGCGTGTGCCTCGCCCTGACCAAAGATCACACACCTGCACCACGGCTGCACCAGCCCTATTTATGCTGTACCTTGACCCGATGAACAAGGGGTTTTGATTTAATTAGCTTTCATCTTTAGATAATCTTGTTGTTTGTGTGTTTTGTCCAGAGCTGTTAAAGGGGGAGGTGCTACCCTTCCTCAGGGCTCACCTGGGGGGTACGAGGGCCCTTCACACAACACAGGGAGCCCAGGTCTGGGACAAACTTCACCCTTCCAAGTGAAAAGCTGTCCTACAGCATTACCCACCAAGCCTCTGTGGGGAGTAAGGGCCAGGTGAGAAACCTGCAGTAGTGGGGATGGAGAAGCCTCATTGAGAGCTGTGTTAGCAAGTTAGAGTTTGTTACCAAGACAGAGTTTGTCTGGGCGTCAGGATATAGGTCATGTACTGGCCATCACTGCCAGGTTAGAAATTGGGTTCATCTGGTTGCTGCAAGCAAATGTCAAAATTACTTGTTCATGTTCTTTAACTCCAGTGGTCTTAATCCTAAGAACTATAAATCCTCATGATTCCTGTAGCCTTGCATGACAGTGCCAATCCAGGCAACAACTGTGAAACAGCTTCTTTTAAACTTACGTATTTTCTGAGTAATTAGAAAACATAATTTCTTCAAGTTCCAACTTCCTTAGCCCTCACTCAGCCAGACTTACTGACTTCGCTGACTCCAAGTGTTGCTGAAGCAGGGGCAGGATATGATAGGTCTTGAACTTGGGACTTGTATCACAGCAATTGATTTTTAAATCAGAATTCTCTGCTGAAGTGAGTGGGAATTCTGCACAGATATTGCTGTTACCACATGGTGGTAAACTCAGGTTCTACAGACTCTGGAGAATAAGTCATTGAGATACAGCACCAAAATAGACTATGGGGACTGGAGCTCTGTAGCAATCCAGTCAGCATTGCCTGAAGGAACACACATTAAATCAGAGCTGCCCCCATCCCACTTCATGGTTACAGCTGTTCTCTAGAACTCTTTGGTTTTCAAGCCACTTTCTACCATTTTACTCATTTGTCTGGTATTTGGCACGAGGCCAGTGGGTTCTGGTACATGAGGTGGTCTGGCAGTGACTGTGGGCTCGAGGGCTGCATCAGCCTTTTGCACAGAATTGTATTTTACTTTCAGAAAGTACTGATGCATGTTGTGAGGTGTAAGTGAGGAACACTCACCTTATCACCCAACTAGATTGTTACACAGTTTATTAACAGCAAAATGTTTGTGAAAAGCTCTTTCTCTTCTTGTTTCAATACTGTACAAAATGTGAATTTTTAATTGCAAAGTACTGTACTAGCTGAGAGGCCAGCAAGCTACACAAGTTTAAACGCTTTCTTACATGTAAATAAATTTAAGCTTCCAACTTCAGCAAAACTTTCACATTTTGATTTCCTGTTGGGTGTAATTTCTTTAACTGAATTAAATGTATTTGCAGTAGGCAGGTAACTAATAAACATCCTTTACTTGATGCTGCTGCTGCACAAACAAGGAAGCAGATGCAGCAAATCCTGATTAGTTGTAATTCCTGGTAGTAACAGAAAATCTTATCAGTTTGACAAAGAAAAGCAAAGTCATCTACTACTAATAAATCACTGATTCACTAAGTAAAACAAAGGGAAAGGTGTTTTTTTATTAAAGCTGTTAAGAAGATTTCATTCAATGATGCATCTCTCCCTCCTGCCATGACTTTTATAATTCAGTAAACCTGAATATCTTTTTTAGTGACTGTTAGCACTGTGCTACCAATGCTGTTAGCATTATTAAATGATATGTTAGCATTATGCTGCCATTATTGTGTTTACTTTGCCTCTTGTGAAATGTTTTGAATGAAACTTGCTACAGCCAGAAAAATTATTTTGGCTTCAAGGCTGCAGTGTCCACCTTGCCCCCGAGAGGAGAAATCCACACCACAATCCTAGTCATAATGACTTGCAGTTCTGGTCCTTGCCTCATTGCCAAACTCTTAGCCATAATTTCAGTGTTACAGTAGCATGTTGTACAAAGTAAGTGAGAAAACAATTAGTTTGAAGATATGAGAATGTTTTTGTACTGATTTCAGAGAGGCATGGAACTGATACAGTAGAAGTTTTAGTGGTTCTGTATATTCACTAATATGTGTTTATTGAAAATTCCCTTTCTTAAGAAAAGTAAAAACATTTAAGAATTGGATATGTCTCTGCTCAAGTTCCTGTCTGTGTGTAAGTTCAAAAAGGAAGCTTTTGCAAAATGCAAAACAGGGTGTTACCTGTAAGTTTGTGCTTGAGGATACAATGCTGAGTCTATCACTTCTTGATAGGTGTAAAGGGCGGAGGTGTACACCCTCTGTGGTAAACAAAGTTACCACCACGGGCATAGATGGATCCACTCAAATAAGGAACCAAAGTGTTTGACCTTCCTAGGCACTTGTACAAATCCTCACAGTTTTCTGGTTGGCAGAGCCACAGGTGGAACATGCATTCCTCAGTAAGGAATACTGCAGCACAGAGGTTTTACTGTAGCTACCGATGACCATTTGTTGAAGAAATGCGTTATCAGTTTTGAAAAGCAAAAACTAAGAGAACTTGTTCTTTTTTCTTCACTAAACAGATAAAAGAATGGCAAACCAGCAAAGGAGCATGATGAGGGCAACACTCCAATCTATTTTTTTTTTTTTTTTTGTCCTTAGCATCAGTAGTGACCATGTGTGGTGTAAATTAGACAGACAAAACATACCTTGTATAAGAGCAAAATTACTGTAAAAACAATCAGATATCCTAGTGAACTGCACAACAGATCAATTAATGCTACAGTCTGTAAAAGAAATTGGTATAGACTTCATTTCTGACCAGAAATACAGTATTCTGCTCCACAGTTGGTTGTATGGTAATGTAATGGAGCCTAATGTTTTCCTGTTGCTACCTGCAGTACCCGCATGATCTGGCTTTATCGTTTTCTTCCCTCCTTCCTCTTTTGTACACAAACACACCTTGTATCATCAACAAAGTATGAACTCTTAAAAAAGCAAAAGAAAAGCCAAGCAAACAATGCTGCAGTATGAATACCCCTACTCAGCCAAAGCAAGTGGTGGGCCAATTAGTAGGATTTAATTCTGTTATTACTCCCATTTTGTGAATTGTTTCTTTCTAGCTCTGGCAGCTAAAATTAGGGACAACTTCTTCCCTTGATCCTCCCCCTAGAGCAACCTCAAATATAGTAAGTCTGAACATGGAAAAATAAAATTCTGAATGTGGAAGAAAGTTGCTGCTTTACAGAGGCAAATAATAGATGTAATGAGGTATGCTGCATGGCTCTCCACAAGTGAGCATACTTAAAACATGTCTTCATTTACAGCTTACTGCCCATGGACCTTTAACTTTCGATAAGCAGAGAGTTCCATTCCTTTGAATTTTCTATGATATGACTTGAACTTTGCTCTGTGGCAAGTTGAGGCAGCCAGGTTACCAGAGAACCATCCTCATTGGTTCCATGTAGGTTCTATTTAAAGGAAATATCTAAGCAGAAAGAAACAAGTGTGTAACTGGTTGGGCAATTTCTGTTTCCAGTTTGAGGTGTGTGTCTTCTGCTAAAGCTTAGAAAATACAGAATTGCTTAATAGCTTGAAGAAATGAAAGAAGACTTTACTGGGAGGAAGTTGTGGCTCTGAGTTCATCAGCCTCTGTCATCTCTGAAGCCTGTTCAACTAGATCAAAAGACAGCATTGTACAAGCAATTGCAGTGTGTAAACACAATGATATTATAAATTTATAATTGCACCTGCCTGTTTTGAAGCAAAAACACTTCCCTCAGTGGATGTTATTGATTTAAAATGTCATCCAATTCCTTACAAAAAAGCGCAGTCACGGATGTTTCAGGTGGAAGTATATGTGGCCCTGGAAATATAAATTCAGCACCCCAAGGAAGCAATACTTATTTTCATAGAAATAAAAGGCTTGCATGATAATTTACATTGTCCACATTAATTAATATAACTTGTTCTAATTGTATTTCAGATACCTGTAGCCACAACTAATTTCCACTCAAACAATTTTTTATTACATATTTGGAACTAGAGGGAAGCATTTAAGCTTGCATTCCATGATATTTACCTGGATATGCCTTCAAGATGTATCTAAACTCCACCCCAGTAACTAACCAGCCACCTCTGCTAGGTTTGTGCATTTCCTGATTGCATCTGTGATGAAGTTTAATCCCCTGTGTTACACTCAAGAAAATAGAAACAAAAAAGACTTTTTTTTTCTTTTTTTTTTTACTTACTAATAAAACATTGCTAAAATGCGTGATTGTAAAAACATTCCTTTGCCATTAAAATTCTCAGTACACCAGTCGTTATTAACTCTGGGACCAGCGCGCCATCGCCTGGTAAATTCGGGAATGGCCTGGAGGGTCTTTAGGGAGAGTCTGTCCGTACAGGGGTGTCAGACTTGTTCTCACAGGAGGCTTGGAGAAAGGAACACGTGAAATCCGTAAAAAATCAACCATAATTGTATACTAGGTTCAAATATATAGCATCATCTTAACTATGAAAATGTTTGCTAACGGTGTCTTTCTCAAAAATTCTATTTGAATTTAAGAGACAATTTAGACTTAAATGACAGGTTTTATAAGGTTACATTCTATCAGTTTGTTTAAGGATATATTAGATAATTTCTTTGTGGGTGTTTTGGGAAAAAGAAGTAGAAAGATTGCAGGGACTTTAGTACTCTTAATGCACCTGTTACAAAAGCAAATTTTTTGTCTGCTTGCCATCTGGGTGCTTTTATTTATTCATTAGCTGATGAAAAAAATCCGTCTATGTATCAGTACCCAGTTTACTCCAAAGTACATCCTGGACAAACAGCATTAACTGGTTTCATGTACCCTCATGTATTGGCTAGACATGGTCCTTGAAAAACAATGTATCTCTTCACTATGTATAATAGTAAGGAAATCATAAAGCAATCATCTTAAGGGTAAAATTGTGGTTTTTTCTTGTGAAATGGCTTTATTTTTCTACATAAATTGGTGCCATTAAAGGTGTAAATGTTTTATAGCTGTAATAAAAGCAGTTATCTTGTCCTGTATGTTTAGCACTGGTCACTTTCAAATTGTGTAACACTGAGACAAGAAGAAAGAACACAATGAAGATAAGGACAATCGAGATGAAAGAGCAAAAGCACTGATTTGGATATCATCGTTTCACAGTTGTACACATAAAAGGCAGGTAGGTACATGTGCAGATTACTGTGGTAGCTGAGTAACAGTAAATGGAAAGGATCAATACTTCTTCTAGTAGCTACCAAAGTTGTGTCAAGTATTTCACAGAACAAAAGAACAGATATGCTCCTTCCTAGGGCATTCAGCCATGGAAAATAGAATGAGAAGACTAGGACAGAAGGGGACTTGTGAGCTCCAGAACACAGAAACTCTCACTGCCCAGCATGATTTGTTATAGAGAAGAGGAACAGGTGAAGCTGGAAAGAGGATTAAAGATGAGGAACATGGTAGATATTTACCTTTTTTTTACTGTAGAAAGCAACTGTAGGGGCTTTCTGATTAGATCTTTCCTGTGAATTAGCTACTTGTTGGCCAGAAGGGGTTTTTCACCAATTGATGAAAGAGGAAATGGACTTTGTGCCTGTATTTGAATAGCACAGGCTTTGCGAGTTGTTGGGGTGTGTTTCACACCTGGAGCTGTGAAAGAAGCTCCTATGACCATGTAAGCAGCAGGTGCACAGGGTGAGAGTTGCACATTATTAGTGAAGCTGTGGAGGGGGCGGAATATTGCAATAAAACAGAGTGAGGGAAGCTGAGAGTGGTGGCATAATGCAAAAGGCTGATGAAAGGTGACATTTGAGCTGGGTGTGCAAACTACTGGAACTCAATGTGCAGGGAGCAACCAGCAAGAAAAAAGATCTTGGTGATGGCATTTTGTGCGGATAGAGGAAAATGAGCTGGGTATCTACAGTGGATTGTTCCCTTCCCTTGAGATCCCAAGGGAACTTCTCTGGCAGTAGACTAGTTTATTGGAGTCTAGGAAGCTGCTGCAGTATGTATCATATCTAATTACTCAACAACCTGCCTTCATTTATTATACTCTTGTGGTATCTGTAGAGAGAAATAATACTTAACCAGCCCTGCTCTGTGCAGCATCAGTGCACATCAGTCCTCATGAGATTCTGCCAAAATACAAAAGACTTAACAGTCATTAGTTGATGGGTGTCTTTTGGGGGTTTTGGTTTTATGTCAGAAAATTACTTTTAAATGCCAGCCTACTGCTTTTCTTAGTCATTTTCCCAGTTGGGAGTGATTCTGCAAGAAATAGCAAATATGTACAGTAGTAAAATAATTGAAGACCAGATTGAGGTATGACATTTCAAATGGTAATTCTGCTGGTGTAGAAAGAAATGCTGCTGGTATTGAAAAGACTAAATGTCAACACAATTTAAAAAAAAAAAGGAAAACACAACAAAACACGGAATTAAACAAGGAAAACATTCAGAAACAAAATAGGTTTGTGTTGATTTTCTTCATAGGATAAAAACTCTTCAGAAGAGTGGGATGTGAGCATTTGCAGTCTACTCTGTATGAAAATGCTTTATTGACTCATATATGAGTAGGTTGTTGTCAAAACGGTATCTGTGCTTCAGGGAAGGATGGGTGACAATCATTGATTTAGGAAGGAAGAGCCTTTTCCCAATATAGTCTTTCAGAGATGGTAGAATTTTCACTGTATTTCATCTGTTCAGTCAGCAAGAGCATTGCAGCACCGCTCTGGAAAGCAGAGATACTAGTTGTGGAAACCTGCTCAGATCTGCCAAGTCTTTTGGTTAGAGAGAAGTCCTGTCAAGCATAAGCATTTTCATTTCAAGCAGAGGATTTGGTAGAAGGAAAATAGTGTAAGAGTGTGTAAATTATCTTAGGCACATGAAATAGTCTGGATGTGCTGGACAGCTGCTTGGAAAGGCATTAGAACTTATTCTTACTAACGTCTCTTTCCTCTAAGCTGGGTATTAGTGACACTTACTGAAATATATTGATTCTTTTATTCTTTATTCTCATTTCATCTTCTGTTGCCTTTTCACTGAACTTCCAGTCTACAGACCTTGGTAACAAGGGCCCCTCGAGGGTGAATGTAGGGTTTCAAGAACATTTTGTCAGTTGCTTTATGATGATCCTTCACCATATTTTGTAAGCTTATATTTTCTAAATTGTAATTATTGCATAATAACAAGAATTAAACTGTTCTTACTAAAGAGGTAGACTTCATTAATTCTATTTATAGCAACTCTAAACTGAGTTGAGTGTTCAGACATTTCAAAAAACAGCTGCTGTAAGAATCAAAAATTTCTGTAAGAATTCAAAGATGACAAGAGAAATAAAAATATTTTATAAGACAATGTGAAGTTTAATAATTGATTTAATAAAACCCACAACAAAGCAACACACTTCTGCTTTTTTGTTCAATTAAACAAATGTGTAGTAAATTATTAAAAAACTTCAAATACAATACATGTCTACTGTACTTCAACATCTAATTACATCAACTGTAAACCCCAATTTAATTAAAACCCATTTGACTATTAGAATGTGCAAAATATCTGTTGTTTGTGGTTTGGTTTTTTTCCCCGTAAGTTTGTAAGGATGAGATACACATTTTTCATGAACTGTGATATGGCTTAATTAATGACAGTATTTGTATTGCAGCATTACCTTCCTGAGCACAGTGCTACTTTGCCTTTGAGCTGCACGTGCTCCCATGCTGTACTCAAGCGTTCCCATCTCTTGACAGAACAAACACAATCCAGTGTTATGTGCACTTTGTCCAAATTCACAATGTGCTGTCAGTTTTCACCAACAAAAATTCATCATGTGAACCCTACCTCCAAAGAGGGAAGAAAACAAGCCAAGACTGTGACTACCAATTGCAGGTACAAATCAACCTGATAAATATGTGAAACTCTAGGAAGTTTCAAAACAGACAAGTATTCACAGAGGAGTATCACAATATCTGTAACTGGGCAAAAATTCTCCTTTCTGATCCACACAGAAAACTACTTTCGACATCAGTGGAAGTTCTGCATAAAGATCAAAGTACAGAATTAGGAAAAAAATATTTGAAGCCAAGTTCTTCCCATCTTCTGAACTTTGCAGATCATGTTCTTCCTGCCCTTGAACCTCTTCAATGCCAACGACTTCAGAAGCAGGTGGAAATCTGAGCTTGGAGGTGCATGATAGTTTAGTGTCAAGATTTATATCTTGTGTACATTCAAAGTACAGGGGTTCCACAACAAGGCCAAACAATTCAGCTTTGTAGACTCTGAGGTGTCCAGACAAATAAACAGTCTTTTCAGTTTGCCTCATCTCTATAAATACAAAAAGGTCTTTCTGCCACTGTAGTGTGTTATGATACTGTTGTCCAACACCATGAGGTTACTGACCTTGATTGGATTTTGCTTTATTCATAAGCTTAGTGGCAACTGCTATTGCAGTGGCATTCTTGTGGGATACTGCCATGGTGTGCTCAAAGCAAAGATGAAGAGATCTGTAACTGATGGAAAAGTGCATCTCAAACTTCTCCTTCCCACTTTCCTGTCAGATGCACATGTCTGGCATATCTGTAGGTTGCATTTGAGAGTTATCTCCACATCAAGCATCATTACTATTGTTTGACTTTTAAAACAGAACAATCATGGAAAAATTATCAATTACAGGACATTTATTAATTACAATTAGAATGCATGCTAATCAACTGGCCTTTTAATGTGAATCAAATGATAGTTTAGACATCCAGGATTACTAATAATAAATTCATCTTACAAGTCAAAACTTTGTAAAATAAATAAACTGTTTCTAATGTATAAACCCTATTCTAAAATACATTAAGATAACTGATGACTTAAAACACTTTGGGTCCAGTGTTGGGTCTCTAGTTAAATACCAGAAGTCCAGGCAAGGATCTTCCTGTCTGGATCTCTGAATGCCCAGATTAAAGCTAACTTTCTGGTGTGGGTACAGTAAATTCTGTATTTTGCAGTGTCTCCAAAGAGATATTCCACAAGAATTCAACTAGCACTGTATGCATGACAGTTTAAGATACTGGATGAAAATTACTATTGCATAAATACTGAATAATGAATTTGGGGACCATGACATACTGTGAAACTCAGGCATGATCAGCATTAGAGACTTTTGATTGAAATACTGAATACTTGATGCTCCATCAAGTGTGTGCAGGTACTTTGTGGTATGTAATGATCAAAGGACAATATTGGACTGTAATTTGTGAGGTATCTGCAGAGCCACATTGTAGTTTGTAAACAATAATCTGAAAACAGCTTTGTCTTAAAATCATAATAAATTGAATAAATCAGTACAAGGGAGGGAGTAAAATACATGTTCCGTAGGGCAACCACTGCACTTCTTGCAGCACCACTTCTCCCTGCTGCATGTCACATGGGACAAATCCACACAGTCATGGTTACTATTCCGTAAGTTTCCTTTTGCATTTATTGCTCTCAGTCTTTGACTACAAGATAAAGAATAAGGCAGCAGTTCCCAAAACATATGAAATTAGGCACTGGAACTCTGACAACTTGCACAGGTTTTGCTGATTTCCTGTTTGTAACTCTGGAGCTGGACAGAGCACTTGTACATTCCAAATGTGTTCAGCAGCAGATGTCGGGCCTTGGACTGAACATCCTCCCATTTAGATGAACTACCAGGAACTGGAAAATTAAGAAAACAATTAATAAACTCATTTTCTAAGAAACTTGGACAATCCAGCTGTTCTCAAATTTATCACAGTGTTACCAACTAGAATAGTTTTTCTCACACTCATTTATTAATTTTATGTTGTTCTGTGGTCACTGAACTGTATTATTTTGCACCTCTGGGTCTATATCCTTTAACTAGATTCACCTCATTAAAACTGTGTGTTAGACATCATCCCCCAAAAAACCTGAGCTTTCTTAGTAAGGATTAATATTCATTATATAATTAGATGTCTAAATCAGCATATGTTTGGCAAAACATTTATTTTTCACATATCAGCTTGTTCACATTAGAACTTCACCCTTTCTCTAGACAAGTAAAAAATTTCTGAGGAGAAATGTGGTGTCTTTTTTTAACTCTACCCAAAGAATCTGCATTGGATATTTTGGTATGAATATATTTTATTTACACAATTCTCATTTATACCATGTCTTTCTGGGCCAATGGGTTCTACTTCCTGCTGTACAAAACCATAGATAGTACGTTTTCCTTCCTTAGAATGGTATTTCTTGGTTCAACTTAAATAACAATATGAAGAGGAAGTGGTGGAGTTCTTCCTACACTTCGATTTAATTTAGAATTATGCTTCACAGCAGCTTACCTAGTTGCAAGTGGACTATGGCAGCTGTTTTTCCTGCAGTGAGAGACCAAACATTTAAATCTTCTATAGAATAAACATCTTCAATTTTCATCAAGTCTTCCTTAATGCGATCCACGTTTAAATGCCTCGGAACTCCTGTGATACCAAACAGGAGATAAAATGAGTTCTGTCTTCTGCAAACTCTCAGTGGCCTTTAAATTGTTATGGTAGATCTCAATGTCAAAAAAATTAGAATTTGTGCTGTTGGAAGTTAGTACCTTCCATGTTATTAACAAAAAATAATACAGAAATTGGCCCATCTAGTATGGATGCAGAAGTTGAACAGGAATTGCAGTATTGTCTCAAATGTAATTTGTCCTGTCCAGAATCTGCTCTCTGACAGCAGACAGCAAGATCCCTTGGAATGATGAACTTTTATTGACAACTTTACCACAGCTTCCATCCCCTAGTAACTGCTTAGACCAGACTAAGGTCAGAATCTAGATAAAGAAATGCCAGGGCCTATCTGTTTTCTTCAGCTAAATCTTTGCTACTGCCTTGGAGCCAGCTGAGGGTTCTTAAGCAAATGTCATTATTTTCGCCTTCTCAGTGAATTTCCATTTTGTTGGATTTGGGGTTTTTTTTTAATACTAAGTGATAACAAAAGCACTTGACTGAAGATTTCAGGTTTTCTGATTTCATCTCGTAGCATAATAAAAGTCAAGTCAGCAATAATTCACATGAGACAGATAGGAAGGGGCAGACAAAAGCTAAGATTTTTCTCTGATCCCTAACATCTTCACTTTCATAAAGTAATAAATCAAACAGTAATAGTTGGCATGTAAGTTATGATAAATAAAAGAATGTTTCTGGCCTGTGTTCAGCGTTTTCTTCCCTTTTTTATTTCTTCTTTTTACACCACACTTTACTTGTACCTTCCCCTATGGTAACAGCAGAAGCACACAATACAAAGGCTCTTGTGGGAAAGGGGAAGACAGAACAGGGATGAATCACTTGTCCAGCCAATTGGTCTAAGCTTGCTTCCTCCTTTAACATGCATCCACATTCACTTTAACCATCTCCTGATGGTAAAGTGTGAGCAAAGGTACTATTTGTGTCCCTCTGATAGAGGTCAAAGACACTTGAACACTGCTGCAACTTAGATGAGCCATGAAGAATCAACAGACTAAAGCAAGATAAACACGTCTCTAGGCACAATCCACTTAGAGATGGTGACTGTGATGTAAAGTACCAATGGTCTCTAGTATTTGACATGTAAAGTACTGCAGACTGTGCACAGATCTTACCTTCCAGAATAATAACACCTGTGTCACACAGAATTCGAACTGTTGTCAAAACCACCAGTATGGAAAATACATATGTACATATAGGATCAGCAATCTTGTATTCTGGCTGCAAGGGAAACTCCATAGCGTCAAAGGATGTATGAAAATAAGTTTGCTTACAAAAATGTGAGTCAGAAAATGCTGTTAGTTCTAGTTCCAACTTTCATAAATATTTGTTTGAATAGTTAAAAAATACATAATAGAGATAATTTTGCTTATTGTGCATGAATGTAATGAAACTTACAATAAAATACCTGAAGTATTTTTAATACTTCTAAAAACAGGTCCCTTTTTAATTTAATCACCAGAGTTTAAGTTAAAAGAATTCCACCCTGCCCCAAAGACCAGCCACTCCTTACCTTAAAGCGTATGATGTATGCAGCTACAAGCACTCCAATACTTTGTACCAGGTCCCCCAGGGCATGTACAAATGCTGCTCTCACAGCAAGGCTGCTGTGTCCATGGCTACTGCTGTGGGCTGTGTTTGGAGAGTTTGAATGAGGTACATGAGAGTGAGGGTGGGAATGGGAGTGAGAGTGAAGGTGGCCAGATTGATTCAGCAAAAAACCCATTCTGAAAGTGAAAGAAGAAAAACACTGTAAGGAACAGGCTTTAGAGTTGGGTGTGGGGCTGGTTTTTCAAAGAATATGTCAAGCTGGAATGGACTCACAAGGATCACCAAGTCCAACTCTTAGCCCTTCACAGGACATCCCCAAGGGTCACACCTGAGAGTAACATTTAAATGCTTCTTGAACTCTATCAAGCTTGATAGTGTGACCACTTCCCTGGGGAGCCTGTTCCAGTGCCCAACCACCCTCTTGGGGAAGAACCTCTTTCTGATATCCAAGCTGAACGTCCCCTGACACAACTTCAGGCCATTCCCTCAGGTCCTCTCACTGGTCCCCACAGAGGAGGGATCAGTGCCTGCCCCTCTTCTTCCCCTCACAAGGAAGTTGTGGATGAGGTCTTCCCTCAGTCTTCTCCAGACTGAACACACCAAGTGCCCTCAGCCACTCCTCACAGGGCTTCCCCTCAAGGCCCTTCACCATCTTTGTTGCCCGCCTTTGGACACTTGCTAGTAGCTCAATATTTTATTGCTTTTTTTCCTTTCATTTTAAACCAAATAATTGAAAAGTAATACTTAGTATCATTTCTTGTCTTATTGATGACATTTCAGAGGTCCAGCAAAATTACATCCCATGAGAAAGTTACAGGCCATGAATGAATTAGCAGCTTATTTAGAAATACATGTATTAATGGAGATGAGGGGAGATCTTACATTAAGTTAACTGCGACACCAACGGCTGCCGTGATCAGCATGATGTCACCATTTATTTCATAGTCCATATGGATAGTTCTTTGAATAGCCTCATACAAGAGGAACGCCATAAGGATGTAGACCAGCAATACACTAATGATGGCTGACAGTACTTCTGCAAAAAGATAGGAAACAACATTACAAAAATATGTCTCAGATCTACTTCTATATCCAAACTAGAAAGTGGACAAAGCCTTATTTTTTTAACTATTTGATGCATATTATAGCTAATATAAACCAACACATTATGCAATAAATAAAATTTGTAAAATAAGATGAACAAATGGAGTTTGTTCTAATCAACTCCTTCACACTTCCCTGTCATATTGTATATCCTTCAAATTATGCGTTCTCCAGAAACTTCTGCAGAGGTGATTAGCCTCACTTCTTCAAACAACCCAGAATATTTGCCTGAGAAGTCACAGGCAAAGACCCTCTCCAGGGGAGAGAAGGACAGGTGATCTCAAACATCATCAACATACCTACAAATAAGAGAAAGTCTAATTTCAGGTGTCCACAGTATTAAGCTGGAATTAGAAATTACTTTTATATATCCTTTTGTTTTAGGATGGAGAAGAAATGATAAAAGATAAAGAAACCAAACAGTACGAACTTGCTAGACGTGATATTCCTAAGCTTCTTGACATATGTGCTCATACACATTTTCTATTGTGGATTTCAGATACGAAGGATTGCTTATTGTTAGAATCTGCACTGGTGTAATACGCTGTTTTAACACTATCTAATATTTACCAAATAGTCATATTTCACAAAAGTAAGAGCACTATGACCAACACCTTAGTGTTGGAATTTTATCTGATCAGCAGGCACTTTCAAAAGGAAACATATATCTAAATAAAGATAAAAGGAGAATAAAAACTTCTAATATTCACTGTTCTGCACCTTCCATTGCCATTTACATTTGTGGAAAGGGCTTACAGCTCTCAAAAAGGTTCCTGCTGTTCAGATGTGAGGTAAACAGATCTGAATATTTTATAGGTCAGGACCCTTGTGCTGTCTGCCTCATTATCCAAGTCATGAAATTGGGCTGATAACAGCATACACAAACCTGAGAAGGATGAGTCCACACTACAGTTTTAAGGTCTTACTATAAAGGATACAGGTATTTTCAAATGGGTCACTAGATTCCTTTTATCATAAACATAGTTTTATCCTCTAGCTTTATATTCTGAAAAGTATTGCAGCTGAAATGAAAAAAAAAAAAGGACAAGATAGCTGACAAAGAAAACATTGGCCCAGCTAATGACTGTCTCAGTCATAAGTGAGTTAATATAGGGCTTTACAAAAAGCACTGGGAAAACCTTAATGCTGACTCCATTGTATTGCATACAAATCTGCAGCCATGCCTGAGTAATCTGTAATCATTATGCATAATGCTCATTACTGTCACTTGCCAGATGGATCACTGGGACCTTAGCCTTGCTGTGTGAACTCAGACTTGGAATTAATTTACTTAAAATTTTAATGGTTGTTCTTCCTCCTAGTTCCACACATGTTGCCCTGATTTATTCCCCAGTAGGGGCAAAATTCTATACCACAGCTCTGAGAATACTCATCTGAGAATTGCCTTCCTTCTCCCTCCGCTTTGAATCCATCAACTTTGGTTACTGCAGAAGATGTCATTTCTAACACAGAAGTGTTTTCATTTTATTTATTGAATATTACAGAAAAAAAATGCGGCTATATCAACATTTTAATATCACCCAAACCACTTGATCCACACACTGAATTTTTAACATGATTATGGAAGAAGAAACTCACACCAATGCATTCAGCTGCTGGGTGGTGTGTCAATGCCTGGATGAGAACCAGCATTACCAGGCAGTAACAAAGCTCTGGAAGGCAACCATCATAATCTCAGATGATTCCAGAGCAATTTGAAAATTCTGGAAATATCCATGGAAGTGGTAGTGTTCTTTATGAAACAGGCAGATTATTCAGGGCAATAGCCTTAAAAATACATAATACATTGCTTTAAAAAGTTTTCCAGAATGCTTTTTTAAAAAGCATTTGTGAAGTCAGAGTACACTTTCATTTACCAGAGAAGTGCTTTTACAATCTAAAACCATGTTTTGTGCATCGGAAACCAGTGTTTTCCTTGCAGTTTCTTCTACAGTCACTGTCATGTCAGCACTGTAGATTTGTGCTGAGATCTTTCACTTCTTGTGAAATGAACTGTGCACTGTCTCAGTGGACTGGCTGATTCTGTCATTGTTAACATTGTCTGCAGCAATGGAAAAGTGCCAGGTTCCATATCTATGCTTAAATCTGCTCAGTGTCTTGCTGAAAAGGAGGGATCTACACTTGGTGGTGAAACAAAACAATTTTGCCTTCAAGAATATAATCCTTTTTAGACATGACTGCAATTTCCGTTATTTGCAGTTTTCTAACCCATCCCTGAATCTGCCAGCTTCCTTTTCACCCCTGAAAATAAATTAAAACTGAAGATGAAGCATACATTATATGCATCCAAAGAGAATCCAAATAAATGAAAACTAGTGTTAACTTCCTTCTGGGATTTGACCAGACAACTAATAGGTCTATTTTCTTTACCAAGCAACGTCTATGGGAACAAGTTTGAAAATTCATCATTCTACAAACAAAAATGATGAGTACCAGAAACATTGTTCATTAGAATATTCTCATGCCTACTATATCCATGGCTTATCTTAAAACTTGATGCAAAGCAGGTCAGTCATAAGACAGTTCTTGCACACATTCCCAGCTTTAAACAAATGCTCCACATCTTTTTTTGTGCAGATGTACCCTATTTTTAACATTCTGTCACGTTTTAACATCTCCCTCACGAAATTTAAACTATTGTTGAGCCAATATTATTTGGTGACAAGCTTTTTACATATAGGTTATTTGGAGAAATGTGTTACAGTGAGGATATATCCTAGAAACTGCTTTGTTCCATTGCCAGCATTCACTGATGTGTGAAACTGAGCCCTCAGGCCACGGCATTTAGAGCAGGTGCCTAAAATCAGCCATATAAATTTCACAAATGAGATTTTAAAAGAACTCTGTGTAGCAATTTTGAACCATCCCGCTCCCTCTACTTTAGGGCTCCCTAGCAGGGCCCTGACCATCTTCCTCTTCCTTACTACAGCCACGGAAACTCTCCCTCCCCCAGCTGTAGGCTCCAGCCTTCCTCCTCCAGAGAGAGCTGCACCGCTGCTACTAAGCAGAATGGTTGAGGTAGAAAGGAACCCCTGGAAACTGTGTAGTCCTGCCCAAAGGAGGGTCATCTACAGCAGCTCCCAGTTGGGTTTTGTGTATTTCCAACTGTGGAGACTCCACAACCTTTTCTACTGACACTGGGCAGCAGAAAAAAAAAGAAGCAATTGCTGCAGAAACTGTTCCCTGTAGCTTCTCCTAGGGAGGAGATGGTGGGCAGTACAAACTCATTTTATGGGCCAGATCTGGCCCATGGACCACCACTGGATCAGTCTGGCCAGGATTTTTCCTGGCAGTAAAATGGAAACAAAAAAAAAATATCAAAAATGAGGCTACAGGAATCTTCAGGGATTTGTCCTTGCCAATTAGTTGAAAAGTCAATGAAAATTTACAGAACTGAGTAAGGTTTTAATGGTTAAATAAGTTTCTTTTCTTTTTCTTAAGACAAACCCCTGATTTAAACTAGGCAATGGCATGTTCAATGTATGTGTTATTTGGTTTTATGTAAGTTACAAAGACATATAAACTACTCAAATGATTTTGAAATAGAGTTAAAGCATGTATAAATGCTAACAAACATCCTTCTGAAGAGTAGGAGCAAATGCCAGGGGCCTACCTGAAAGGTCAGGTTTCAGTATTAGGGGAGCTCCCATCTCAAAATTAAAACTTCATGAAAGAGAAGTTTGTAATGGGAAATGCTGGCATTGCTAATGCTTTCTTGATAAAGACCCAAAGAGCTTTGCTAGTGTACAGAGTTATGCATTCATGCATTAGTGACTGACTGATGACAACTGGCAAGAAATGACGGAGTTGTTGAATTCTACTGCTTTCTAGCAGCCAAAATAAGACTTGCAAATAATGACTACACAAGACTGAAATTTCTTGAAAAATTTGTGCTATAGAATGTACAGCGGACAAGTAGCAAAGTGTGACACTAGAAATTACCTATTTCATAAAAAATAAAGCTTTCAAGCTTTTGATAAATGTCTACAAGACCTGCAGCTGCATATTATGAATTATTATATCCAGTTAGCAACCACATGCAAACACCCTTTATCACCATTACATTTCCAAACATGAAGTAATGAATCCTGAAAACATCCTTCCAAGGTTTAATCCATAATTCTATTTGTACTTCTTTTTACAGATGCCTAAACCAGGCAAAGGTTAAGTAAGTTGCTGTGCTGCAAACCACAGAACGTTTTGACCTCAGCTTTGTGTGCTTTGGGGAATGCAAGAAGAATATGATGTATGTGACTTCTGGCAGGGCAGACCTCTCTAATAATATGTTCTACATAACTTTTTAGTTCTGGATTAAAATGTCGTTTTTCACATTGAATAGGATCTTTTTCCAGTGTCACAATTCTGCTGAAGTCAACAAGACTTCATAAATCCTGGGCACTGGCAATAATCTGTTGTGAGCAACAAAGGACAGACATGCTCAGCTCCTGCACCAACAAGCTCCTCAGTGTGTCACATGAGTAGTGACAGTGGTACAGCAGTGAGTACAAAGAACTGTTCCTCTTTTGCTCAGCAGCCTCAGTTCCAAAGCACAAAGGTGCACAGGGGCCTGAGCTGATCCAACAGCACATTAACTATGGATGGGCTTCGAAACACAGAATCCTTTTTAAACGTTTTAGGCCATGGTACATCTGTAGGAAGTCACACTTACAATGTCATCAGGTATCCAATTCCCCAACCTTCCTCTTTAAGAGGAAGGTGAATCAAGCACTCAGAATTTAATTTTATTTCTGAATGTGCTAAGTCCCAGTTCCACAGTGATGAAGAGGCTCATCCTGCTCTTGGTGCATGAAACTCTGCTGTCAAACTTTCAGCCAAGGTTTGTTTGTTTGGGGGGTTTTTATCTATTCCCTTTATCCATTCACATTCAGAGTCAGGGTGTTAAAGCAACTCTCAGGGTTGTTGCTACTTTCTTTCTAGTTACCTATTCTTCTAGAAGTAGGTGACCTTTACAGTTGTTGCTTACAATACTCTTTAATAGAAAAATCTGATCTCTACGTACCTAAGCGATGAAATCCAAAAGTGAATCTCTTTGTCGGAGATTTTGAAGACAGCCAGAGAGCAAGCAGGGTCAAAATAATACCACTAAGGTCAGTTAACATGTGAAGTGCATCTGTCATAATTGCTAGACTGTTTGCAACATATCCACCTGAAAACAAAGTTGGAAAAGTCAGGACACATGATATTTTTAATTATCCTAGATATATCCTCTTGGCACAGCTTACATTTGCATTAAGAACAGTGCATTATGCACATGAGAGCCCTTCTTATAATCACTAAGTGTGGGGAGGTTGCCATTACAAGCAAAATGCCATGATGTAATTTACAGTTACCATAGTTAAAAGCGCAGTCAAGTGTGCTTTCTATCAAGGGTAACATAGAAAGGATTCACTACTGTTAATGTCACAGAGACTACTTGCATTGTAACATTTGCAAGATCAGGCCCAAAATAGTTTTGTATCTTTTCTCTATCTGTTAGTGCATGTGTGTTTAATCAATGGATCATTTTATTAAACTACATCTGTTAAACATTCTGACATCAGAGAAGAGGGGCAGAAGTCCAAAGACTCATGACAAGGAAATTTACCCTGCCTCCTTTTCATTTTTATTACATTATCTTTTTACCTTTATTATTCCTTGTCCTGGAAGGATTATCTAAGTTCTGCCAATACCTATTGCAGACAATGACTTTCACTTGCACAACATTCTTCTTTGTTATTTATTACCATATTTTTTTCTTGTAATTATGAGCTGCATTAGAACAAATAACCTGAGATCAAAGGTTAACATCTTTGTTCCAATTCAGTTGCTGCTGTTGGATGAGCAAGATTTAAACAATGCACCTCTCTCTTAAGTATCCCTTATCCAAAGGAGAATCAAGGACGGGCTGTGTTGCCTTCCATATCCTTGAACGTAAATCCATTTTCTCAGAAAAGATCACATCTTTAGTGTCAACTCAGGTTTCTCTTTTTACCTTGAGATTGTCATTCAGCCTATAAATGTGTACTGAGCAAAGCATGCAGCTGGTGTGCCATTTGGCAGGCTTGAGGCTCCAACTAACATTTCAAAGAAAGAAATCTTTACATACAATTAAAATCCTCTTAGTGGAGAGGCTGACCATGAGGATATAGCAAAGAGGAATTCACAAATAGCTGATGGCTTTTAAGACTAGTCACAAAACCGGTGTGGCTGTGGGTGTTTGTATGTACACACCTGCAGGCAGAGCTATGCTGTCCTCCCCAGCTAAACACACACAGCAAGGCTGCTACTGTTCTACTGCTTGTACTGTGGGGAACTACCAATACACTACATTTCAAACAGTTCCCATCCTCCACTCTAAGTTAAATTCTTCTAAGGCTGAAATTCTTCAAAAGGCCATCACAGCACAAAAACAATGAGTTTTTTAGCAATTCATCAGCTTTTTGAGTAATCTTAAAATGAGTTATGCCTCTCCTCACACAAGTTTTTTTAAAAAAACTACTTTGAAAAATGCAACTCAGCCTCTTTTATAGTTAACAGGGAAGCAACAATAATTTATATGTGAGGACATTCAGTTCAGCAGTTTATATGTATAATTATTTACCATACCCATGTTAATTCACACGTATTAATTTTGAAAATCACTTCAGTCCAAGATGAGTCAATTCTATTTTACCTAGACTCTCACATCTAAAGACTAAAAACGAAGTGATAAAGAAGGAATTCAGGTACTGGACCTAATCATAATGCAGCATGTGGATTAAGAAAACATAATTGACATTTACAAAATTCTGAAATCAAAGGTTCTCTGTTTCCAAAAGTTCATTGCTTGGTTAAAGGTACTGCCTAGGGGATGTTTAAACACAATTGGCAGCTTGGAAAAAAAGACATCTATAACCTTTACAAAGAGACAGCTTGATGGCTCACCAGGCTTTCAGTGACCTGTGAAGGACAGCAGTTCTCCTCATGGACAATCAATTAGAGATCTCTAAACATGGCTGAAAACATCAAAACCCTGTCATAAAAGCTAACTAGGGCTTGTGATGTGCTTTTCATTTCTCGATGCAAAATGGTTTCCACAAAGTGTAAGTTGTTACCTGACCATCAAATTAAACAACAAACGCTGAGATGGGCTGGAGTAATGAGCTTGGCTACACTTTGGAAAAAATATGCCAATCAAGATTTCACAAAAAAGCTGCTGAAACAAGATTTCTTTCACCTTGACACTGGTAACAGACAGCAGAAAGATTTTTACTGAACAAATTAATTGTCTGATAGGGTCTTCCATCCTTTTCTCAGAAACTCAAATCTGTCAGAGATCACAGAGAGAAGTCAGTTAAAACATCCCATATGATCAGAGTTTTCCAAATACCTGAGCTTCAGAGCAATTCATAAAGTTCCAAAATATGAAAACAACCAGACAGAACACAGTACAGGGCTGGAGTGAAATAAATTTAACCCAGGACTCAAAGGCTCTATCTTTAATTATTCTGATGATGATGATTACTTGCCCTATGACAAGTCATTCAGGTGAAGATCCCCAACACTACAGAGAAACACAGGCCATCTATTTATTCTTTGTGAAAGGTGGATGCTTGAATATTTTGTGGGTCTGGTCTCAGTGCTCTCTGATTCTGTGGCCAAAGAAAGAAACAGGGCTGGCAACAGCACATACCCTGACGAGGAGGGATGAGCCTGTCCTACAGCACTAACGCTTTGTGCAGACAAATCTGCCACCTCAACTGTATGAGAGAAACTATGGATGATGTGACAGTGATGAGAGAGTATTTACTCTCAACACCTATTATTTCTAGGGCTCTCCCTGCACAAGCTATGGAGAAAACTACAACAGATCCAAAGACCCAAACAGATACACTCTTGGTGACTTCAACATCAACCTGCCAACAGCTGAGACATATTCAGTAAGAGGCCCTTCAGATGAACCAAGTTCAGTGTACATCAAAATTCTGATATGAATCCAATCAAATAACATCACCCTCATGCTAAAGCGTGTTTACCTCTGAGATAACAACACTGTTACTTACCAAATTAGCCTGAGCTCATGCTGAACTAAAACCTCAACCAGAGAAAGAACATAGAGGCAGTCAAAAGTGGAGACATTCAGCCAAATGCCCACAATAGGTTTGGGCAAAGTGCCCTATCCATGATAAGCTGATGTATTGTGGCAGTGTTATTATTGACTAACCACACACTGAGACATGCTGAAGGACATAACCATTTTTTCCCATTAACCCACATTCCTGAAATAAGGCCCCAAATAAAACTGGCGCAGACACAGTCAGTATTCTGGTGTCTCTCTGAAAAATGGAACACTTCTCCTAAGGATTTCTTTTCCTACATCTGTGGGACAAACTGCATTATTTATCCTCTAGCAATGATTTTGCTTCCCCTCCATCTTATACAAGTTTGTCTTGAAAGACAAGATTCACAGCTGATCTAGAACAAGCATCCAAGAGCACAAGATCACTTCACGAGACCAAATTTACACTGGTAAAGAGGAGGATGTAGGTCCCACATTACACCACCTGAGGCATCTCTGTTCTTCACTTCCAGAAAGTTGGTTGAGTTTCATTTTTTGTGAATTGTGGCAAATAATTAATCTGATTAGCTCTGATTTAGACTTGAATGTTGAAATTAAAGCAATCTAAAAGCAATTAATTGCTATAGAGAGACCTGGCTCAATATACACATCAACATACTGGCACTGTGTAATACTCCCCACAACTCCAAATCAGGGGACAGTGGATGAAAGCATTTAAGCATCACTCAGGAGGCTGAGTCCCACCAAGCAGACACTTGTATCTAATGGCGTGGATGTATCCAAAAGATAGATAGTAACAGGACACAGATATTGATAAGTGAACAAAGATGCTAAACTTCGTAAAAATGATTAGGCAACGACAAAGGCATAGCATTCAGCAGCTAATCTATGCATCCCAGGGACCTTCACATTTAATTTTATTTCAAGACCATGCTGCTGATAAAGATGTGATAAAGTTTGATACAGATCGCTGTGTAATTCACAGGTTTCTCCTCAACCTGCACAGTACCTGATTGTGTGCCATTAGAAGGGAGCAATAAAAGCTGAAGTTGAGCACAAGGTTCTTCTGACCAGTGATAATTACATGTTTATATAGGAACCCATTTTCAGGTAAAAACCCACCATACTTCTACAAGTACTAACAAACAAAAACCACAAATAATGTAATCCAACTACTTATATTTTTTACCATGAAGTCTTAAAATACCAATTACTTTAACTGAATGTGCTTATATGATTTATGTCTGGATGGAGCATATGCAAGTCCAGAGCACAGCAGGACACCAAGAAGTTGTCAAGAGAGTGGCTTCTTCACTGGATTGCTATTGATGCTCAGGACATGTCTTTTCAGTTCTAAGTGTGTATTGCTGTATCTGCTGAATAAGGACAAATATCCGCCAATATTAGTTTTGTTATTATGGCAAATGTCACATTAGAAACTGTATTTCCCTCTTCTTCTCTTGTTGCAAACACAGCAAGATTTTGTGGAGTTAATTAAACAATACCCAGAGGGAAATTGTTCACTCTGCTTCTTCTTTGTTAAAAATACGTTATAAACTTAAAGGAGAAATAAAAAGCCATTAGGCATATAAAAGAATGCACATTTTATGCACATTTAACATATTTGATAAGAGATTCGGGTTAGAGAAGTTGCAAATTTTTTCACTGAAAATGCAGGTTGGACTTTATACCACCCTGAACGTGCTGCTACTCTCTTATATCTGTAAACGACTGATGGTTCCTCTCCATAAATACTTAAAGCCAAGGCCGGAGCAGCCTAACAGGCTGCGAGGCACCGTGCCCAAGAGATGGCACAAAAGGCCCCCGACTCACCTATGAGCTCCCCGGTCATGAAGAGGAGGTAGAGGATGGCAGCGAGCGCCAGCCGCTTCTTCACCTTCCTCTGCTTGGAGCGCTCCCTCCGGCTGCTGCAGCCGCTGCAGGGGTCCGGCCGCCCGGGCCGGGCGCTGCGCAGGGCGATGTCCCGCTCCAGCAGGGACTCGTCGTCGGACGGCAGCCCAGGCGGAGCCCCGTTTACCGGCGTCTCTGGGGCCGCCTCCGAGCCGTCGTCCGCCACCACCACGCGCAGCTTGTTAAACCTGGGGAAGTCCTCGTCCCCCACCTCATCCGAGAAGTCAAAGGCACTGGAGTCGTTCAGGAACAGCGGGTCCTCGCTCCTCCGCAGCAGGGACTTGATGCTCGCCCAGAGCCCGGCCCCGGCCATAGCGGCGGCGCCCGGGGGCCTCGCCGTGCGCGGCCGAACCCGCAGCTGTGCCCTGGCAGGCGGAGCCCGACCGCTGCTCGTCCCGTCAGGGCATGGCCCCTACATCGCCCCTGCGGGCCCTGCGCGGGCCGGCCGGCACCCGCGGTCCGCACCGCCGCCCCCGCGCCGGGCACC
>VXBA01005297.1:330812-356269 GCA_013399895.1 Serilophus lunatus | reverse complement strand
CTGCGCCGCCCGCACCGGGCGGCCGCGGGTTCGAGCCCCGGCGCTGAGGGGGGGCCGCGCTGCGGGACTCGGGGGGCGGCGGCGCCCGCGCGTCCCTCGCGGTGCCCTGGGGGGCCGTGCCCGCCCCTGCCCGCCTTTGTGTTCCGTGTGTAAGTGTCGTGCCAAGGGAGAGACTGATAACTGCCAGAGCCACGCGGTGCAGGTGTGACCTGTGATAGACAAGAGGCTGGATTTGTGTGCACTGGAAGCGTGGTCGCGCTCTAGCTTCAGATTCTGAGAGGCAGAAGTTTGCATTGTGTCGCTTTTCTCTTTCTGTCCCCGCCAAAGGCACGGCTCTTTACACCGTTTCAGTAACAATGTTTAGGGACACGTACCATTCTCAACATTCCTGAGAGGATGTAGGGAGAAACAAACCTCAGAGACCCTGCTGTTCTGTAATTCCTTTCATAACTGTGCTCTAACTTAAGAGTAATTAGATTTTTGCCTGTATTAATTTTCCTGATTATTTAGGGTTATTCCCCCTCCTTGCTGGTCTGAGTACTAGAACTTTCTTCTAATTTCCAGCCTACACGTATTTAGCACAAGTTTGTACCCAGGGCCAAATTTTGTTACTGCATTCAGTCAGTTCCCTAAGTCATAAGCATTTCTGGAAAAGCACTTCTGTCAAAGGGAAACATCCTGTTTTTTGACTTGGTTGAAGGAAGTTACCAAGTGAAGACTGGAGACCTGTAAAAATGTGCCAAATTTTGGAGAAAGGCGCTCCCTTTCTGGTCAAGGGCTGATAACACATTCTGGCAGACACTGGTCAGTGCTGCAGGATGTGGATTGAGCCCCTTCTCAGAACAGGCCGTGCAGGATGGGAGTCCTGTGTGACGAGCTGGGCTTGGGTGGAGGTTCCTTATTGTTGTTTTCTGTAATGATGTCCAAAAATAAACAGTATGCTGCTTGGTCTGAGCTCTATTGACATTTTACATGCTCAGGAAAACAGCCACATTATAATCTCAAATTACTCTTCCCCATGTGGCTAAAGAGGTGCCATCCCCATCCCTTTCACCCACCTGATAATTCCCCCCAGCAGGGTTATCAGCACAATTTGGTGGGGGACAGATAATGAACTGGGTCCCTGAAATTGGCCAGAATTTAAAAATCCATAAGGAAAGGGTTCGGGATATATTTGTATGTGTAACTGAAACTTCTGTGATCACAACTTGCATAGAAACCCATGTGACAACTGAGGGGGAGGCGAACAGTGTGGGAGTAAGGATGAGCAGCCAAGGCTGGGAACCTGTTAAGCCAGCCTAGGAAAGTGTTCCCAGCTGTGTTCCAGTTCATGCATTGCTAAAGTTTCTGTTCTCTCTGGGTGATTTAACTCACTCGGTGTTTCAACAGTTTCACCACTTGTACCACCACAAGTGAGTGAGGACACAGAGGCATGAACAGCCAGGTTCCAGGAGCCACCAAAACAACTACTTTGAAAAAATGTCTTAAAATGTAGGGCTTTGCACTGAGACTTTTCCGCTTCTACAGGAACAGAAACTTCCAGCACTGAGGAAGGGGAGTAAGCTGGGGGATTTAACACCTTAATACCCTAAACCAATGTCCAAACGTTTGTCAGCTCACCTTTTACTGAATAGCTAAAATCAGATTTTTCTGAAGTGTCATCAAGTCAAGAACCAGGTCATACACTGGTAAGAGGAACCTGTGAACAGAGCCTTTTGTAACAGCCTGCTACACTCCATTTCTGCTTTGTGACAGCCAAGGCTGTACTTTTTTCAGTGGTCCAACGACTGAGAATCTTTAAGAGGTTACTTATTAATGCGAAATATTTCCTTTCCATGTGAAGTCACACAGCACTTCCAAAGCAGATGGTTTAAAACATCTTATTTGCTCTATTATTCAAGCCAATTTACTCCATTTTCGCTCAGATTTCTAGGCTGGGGTTTCGATATATGTAACAATAAAATCCCAAGTGTGTGTGACAGTGTTGCATTAAAGGTTTCCGAACACGGTTGGTACAACATCAATAAAGTGGAACCGTAATTATTTGGCGTTACAGTGTTGCATGCATAGGCATATTGTGAAACAAAGAACATTTTGCAGAGAAAAAGGAACAAGAAAGGCTTTCCGTCAGTCTCTTTTTTGGAACGTTTGGGTTGATAAATAGTTAAATTTTAATTTGTCTAGAAAATCAGATCCCAATTTTCTATTCTAATCCTTAGTCTATTTCTGCAAGACGTGGGAAGGCCTGGAACAGGCAAAGCAGGAGCATAAATCTGAAACTCCCACATCTCAAGTGAGACTATTTCAGAGTCATTAGCTCACTTGTTCTTACTAGAAATTCCATCTGGCAGCTGAGAAGTCTTTCCCAGTGAAACTTTCAACAAAAGTTTGGGTTTTTTCCCCTCATCAAAAGAAACTTTAAGTAAAATTACTCACCAGTTGTAATTGAGAATTTCAGTTAAATCTGTTTAAGCTAATTGACAGGTTCCTGTTATAGCTTCATTTTTAGAGCAAAAGCAGAAAAAAATGTAAGTTTTTCATCTGATGACAGAACAGCAACATAATTGTGATCAGTAGTTAATTAGAATATGCATATGGAGAAAAATCTGAGTTAACTTGCAACAATATTACTGTTAAGAATGTGATTTTTAAGGTTGACCAATCATCTCAAAAGTCCATTTTTTGTCTTGGTCTGTTTCTGAAGAGCATTAGAAGAATTGCCTGAATTTAATTTAATTTTGAAGGATTGGGAGTTTATGAAAATACTGCATTCAAAAACTTTCAGAGTGGTTGTTCATTAGTTTCTTTCTATAGTTGCACCTGCATTTCCTGAAAAAACCCTTATAGGTAAAAATGGGAAAAAAAAAATCCTATCATACCGTATAAAAGCATTTTTTCAATTATAAAACCCATATTTGCAAGTTATTATTGCGCTTACAGACTGTTGGGGGAGACGCAGAGATAGACACATACGCAAAAGCTGATTATTTCCTAAGAAACAAAAGCTACAAGCAGTGAATAGTCTGCTCTTGGCTTCTGGAGAATAACATACAGATTTATCAAACACAGGAGAAAGGGTGGCCCTAAAGGCCGCCCTGCGGTGATTTTAGTTGTTTTTCCCGTGGCAGCAGAGCTCGCTGAGCCGAGCTGTGGTTCTCCCCCGGTACCGGGGGCTCTGCGGGGCCGGCACCGACCGACGCCGCGGCTCGGCCTGGGCGGGTCCGGCTCCCGGCGGCGCGGAGGGGAGCGGCGGCGCGGCCCGGCTCCCGGGGTCACTGTGCTCACTCCCACGTCACTGTCATCACTCACACGTAATTTCCGCGCCCGGCGGGTCCCGTCCCAGGTGCGCGGCGCCTCCTCTATGGTGCGGCGGCGGCGGGGCGCGGGGCGGAGGGTGTCGGTCCGCCCCGCTCGGTGAGGGCAGCGGGACCCGCCTCCCTCCGCGCGGGCTCGGCCAGGCCCGGGCGGCCCCTGCCCTGCCCTGCCCTGCCCGAGGGCTGCCGGGGAAGGGCGGCGATGAGCAGCAGCGCGGAGAGGCCGGAGGAGAAGGAGGCGGCGGCCGCGGGCGGCCCCGGGCGCTCGCTGGGTACGTGAAGGGCCGGGCGGGTGCGGGAAGTCAGAGCTCAGAGCTCAGCGCCTGGCCCCGGCGCCGCGGCCCGGCTCCCTCGGGGCCGAGGGCGTGCTGCTGCCATCGCTCTCTCCCGCGCTGGGCGGCCTTACAGGTGGAAGGTCTTTGTCTTCCGAGGGCTCTGCGCACAATAAATAATCGTAGCGAAACTTGCAGTAGCTGTTATCCAACTCTTGCAAACGCCTGGAGTTCAGCAGGTGGTGTTCAAGGAGCTCTTCGTGTATTTTCAGTGACAGACAAAGACCTTTCAAAGGGTCCTCTGAAAGCAAAGGTATTAATGTTTAGGTATTCTTGATGCATAGCCACAGCAAGTGATGTTGCCCCTTAAGATGAAGCACTCGGAATTTTTTTTAAGGTGCCTCTGTAATACTCTTATTCCCCTCTTTCTATTCTGAGGGTTTTCTGACGCAAGGGTTTACCAAGAATCTCATGATATAGGACTGGGAATAAGGAAGGGATAAAGAGGGGGAGGAAAAAGGAAACATAATTTAGTTGATAAAGTGTGGATAATTTTAACTTCAGTGTTGAAATGCTTTTGATTTTTAAACAGGAAAATATAGTTGCTGTAGGTGATACAGTGTGTGCTGGTCTGTGACATTCAACCTTGCTGTTCTCTGGTTTAGCCCCCAGTGATGCATCTCCAGATGAAGGAGTAGTAGAAGATCTGCCTTTAATAGATGAGAAAGCTGTGGAGCAGCTGACCGAAGGATTGATTTCCCATTATCTGCCTGATCTTCAGCGGTCAAAATCAGCACTGCAGGAACTTACGTAAGCAGATTTTTATAAACAGCTTCATTTATGTGCAGACTTTGTTTGCCTTTTTTTTTTATATAATGTGCCAGCTTCTCTTAACTGGAATATAGTTTATCCCAGCGTTTCTGTGTCCTGACTGGAGCAGCATGAACAGTTGAGTGATCTGCAGGACTGGTGGTGGTGTATAAGCTGCAATATCGTGTGTGAGCACTTGGACTGAGGAATGTGTAACGCTAGAACACTAAAATCCCCTAAGCTGGGTATAGCAGAAGACATGTAGGTTTCTTAAATACTTTTTTCACTTCTGTAGTGTAGGGTCTGCTGAAAGCTAGATTTATTTTGCTTGCAGATACGCAGTCTGTATTCAGGGCAGTTTGTAGTGCAGTGTATTTTTTGTTGTCCAGTCTCTAATTTGTCTTGCAAAAGATACACTTGAAAAATATAAGTAAGGAGCTAAGTAGATGAGAATTCTTTGTACATTGATATCTCACTGATAACTGAGAGTAGTTGATTTCAAATGCAGACTGCATCTGCCATGGATACAGAGATACTGGAAAGGGCTTTACACAGATCCATCTCAGGTTTTGCAGGGGGCTGTGCTCTGGGTTTCACTAGGCATGATGTGGTTATGCTGCTGCCAAGGACTGCCTGTGTCTGGAGACCCTTGAACTGATTTGTGTGGGATGGAGGGTCCTTAATAAGCACCAAGGATCCACACAAGTTCTAGACAGAAATAACTTGGTCCTGCAGCATGACGCAGAGGCACCCAAGTGGAAAGTGAACAGCTAATTGTTTTTCCTTTCATTCAACCACTGCAACCTGGAGAGTGCCTCTTCAGGGTTTTTGGATATCCGTCCATGCTGTATGATGCCAGCTGAATTTGTGTGTGCTCAGGGATTCTTCTAAAATCATTTACTCATGTCTTTATTGAAGTCACCCAGCAATGTATAAGAAGAATCTGGTACTGGGAAATGTGTATTTATAGTGTTAGGATTGAAAGTCCAATGTATTTAAAGAACTGGTTGAAAAGCATATGTGCTGCTTTACTTGGGGTTTATGCATCTTTTTTTTTGTTTTAGACAGAACCAAGTGGTATTACTAGAAACATTAGAACAAGAAATTTCAAAATTCAAAGAGTGTAACTCTATTCTTGAAATCAATGCTTTGGTAAGTACCAGTAGTGCCTAGATTTTTCTTGCTTGTATTTTCCATGTTCTTAATGACTTACAGGAAGAAAACCAGTCAGGTCAGATAACTGGGACAAAGTGTGCTGGGGAGTGTGGGAACCAGCATATTTCCCTTAAATATGAAGGGCACTGGGAAGAGAGGGCAGGCTCAGTCTGCCAGGAATAGTAAGACTAGTTGTTCAAAGCCAGTAGCCAAAGCAAATATCCACCTTTTTTCTGGGAGGTGCTCTGTGTACCTCCCAAAACCAGCAGGAAGGATGCATGAAGCCCTCATATTTGGTGCATGAAGTGGTGATATTTTTATTCTGCTAAATGAGTCTTTATTCAGTAGATTACTGGGTGTAGCTGATATGGTCATTTTCTGTATTAATACATCTTATTTGTAGATTTGTGTATAAACTTGAACATGTTTGATGCATTATTACTGTTCTGGTAATCCCTGTGGTTTTGGTTGCCATTTTGCTGTTTATCTTTGTAAAACAACTACTCTAACAGCTCTAACTACTCTGACAGCCACTGCTTTAACACTTGTGGTTTTTAAGTTTTCAGAAGCTAAACACTATCACAACAAGTTGGTGAATATCAGAAATGAAATGATGATGCTTCATGATAAGACATCAAAGTTAAAAGTGAGTGGGATAAGTATTTTTACTTTCCAATATGGAGATCTACTTATGTATTAGTGACTTCCAACTTTTATTTTCAATGCATGCTGAAAGTTCTGACTAAAATAGAATTTTTTCTTAAAAGGATGCTTTCAGTAGCACCAAGCCACATGCATTTTTAAACTCCTAATGTTGCTTAAGCAACTTACACATCTGAACTACTAGTAAATCTCAGTGTTGTCATCATGGTTAGTTGGTATATGTGCTTTGTTCTGTCATTTAATCCACTCCATTCCAAGTAGTTCTCTTTGTTGTTTCAGTTTCTTTTAAATGAAAATTAGATTGTCATAAATGTAAGAATTTCTCCTTCTATTTAGTGTACCATTAACAGTGGTGTAAGTTCATTGACTTCATGTTATATTAGACATTCTCTGGTTACATTTTGGCAAGATTAGTCTTTCAGTATGTTCAGCAAGAGAATTTTCTCTGGGAGGCAATAAATTGCATAGTAAGCACCTTGTCTGATATACTCAAAGGGTGACTTTCAGTGAGACTGAAGAGAATCCAGTTTGTGTTTTAGTAGTGTAGGTCACAGACTTGCCACTGCTGAACAGTAAACTGGAATGGGAAGGGGAGAAAGCAAAAAGGAGCAGTTCATGCTACATTCAGTCATAAGGAGGGTGGATTGGAGAAGATAATGTGAAGAGAAGGAGAAGGATTTTGTTGGTAGCTCCAACTTAAATGAAAAACACATCTGTAAAATACATCTATAAAATTTATTATTTTCTTGTCCTTTCTCTTTAGAAAAGAGCACTTAAACTGCAACAAAAGAGGCAGAAGGAAGAACTAGAACGAGAGCAGCAACGTGAGAAGGAACTTGAAAGAGAGAAACAGTTAACAGCAAAACCTGCCAAGAGGACATGAAAGCAGAGCTTGCAACAACTTGCCTGAATTAATGATTTCTACATTCTCTGGAATTAAGGCAGACTTTGAATAAATGGGGCTATAGCTGTTACTAGCAACAGTCTACTCTATGGTATTATAAATTCCAGAATGGTAATAATAGGGTTGGTAGCATTCGCATTTTTTCATTTCAGCCATTCAAGTTGCCTTCTTTAGTAATGCTATGCAGTTTGATATTATTACAATGTAAGTTAATTTTTTTATATATATGTATATAGGAGAACTTGAGCTTCATAGTTTTAAAAACACCTATCCATTTTTTTTCCATCTGTTCTTCTGGTCCTTGGAATTCTGAGAGATATTTGATGACTGGCACACATGTTTTTCAGACAAAAAATGCTAGTTCAGTTCTCATCAACAGACTGCAGTGGCTGCCTGTTTCACTGAAATTGCTTTGTTTCAGGCAATTGGGATCATAAATACTGACTTCTTGTGGAGCTTTAAAAAACTGAAGAAACTTCCAGTGTATTTGCCTGAAATCTCACTTTATTGGAGCAATCTTATTTTTTTTGTCATCAAGTAATTAATGACCAGTTTTAAAGTCACTTCTGAATAAGTTCCCAGCTGAACTGATTGGCAGGGGGAAGCAGAACACTAAAGATTGCCAAAATTGATGCATGCACAATGCAAAGATTAATGAATTTCTGCTTCCACAAACATTTGAGTCAAATCAGGGAACTGTGGCTTCTGTAATGGTTTATCAGGAAGACTTGTGTGGTCTAAGCATATTTTTGTGTGATTGGAAGTTGTGGCTTCTTCATCTTATGTGACAAAATAAAACATAACCAAAACTAAACAATTTCCACTTCATGTGAAATTCTGTAGAGCAACCTGTAGGAAAACTACTGCATTTAATGTTTTTTCTTTAACAAATTAATCATTTGCACTTCAGGGCTATGTGAGAGATTTTTGTTATGCTGTCCTTACCCTGATTGATGATTATTAGTGTGTACTGATGATAAATTTGGAATGGATGATACCCATTTTTTTGAATGTAATTCCTATCTTGCAGCACTTGATGTGAACTCCCATTCAAATGAATGTACGTGTTGTCTAGACTGGTAAAAGAGCTTTAAACTATTTGTTCTGATAGTCTAACAAACTAGTTATTTTATATGTGTTATTTTTTAAGTAGTAAGTGGTATGTTTTGAAGTAAGATAATCTATGTAAAGATTTCCATAAAATATGTATGGGAAGGTATCAGAGGGGCACAGTCAATTTTACTTTTTCTTCTATTTTAGATGACTTACACAGTGTACACCTGCTTGGACTCTTCTGTATTGTAATTTTCTCCTAATTTCCTGTTCTTAATATTTGTCATCTTTTTCTAACAAGTACCCATCCAACAGGCAAGGTAAACTGGGATAATATTTTGGGGCAAGGAGAAAAAACTATTTAAAACAGTCTGAAGAGACACTGAAATGCTGTTACTGAGGCAGTATTATATTAAAATATTCCACAGCTATTTTTCCCTTAAGTTGACTAGTGTCTATCAATTGCCAGTGGATTGTTAGCCCATGCTGTGGTTTGTATATATTTCTAAGAGAAATGTAAAGAATTTCCACAGTCCATTTTTTGGAGGAGAATGTACATAAGTAAATGTTCTTTAAATATTTTATTTTGTAATGTAATTTCAAAATCATATTCTCGGAATTTAAACAGTTCTCATTAAAGTATCACATAAAACTAGATGCCTCAGTATCCAAGTCAGGATTGAATTCCTTTGGTATTTCTTGATTTTTGTTCCCTTATGTAGAATCCGGTTTGCTGTATCAAGTCGTACTCTATCTCTCTGTGAAGAACTGGGGGGGGGTTTTTTGTTGTGTTTCAAAAATCATGGCTACTTTTACTGAAACTAGGGAATTCTAAGCAGAGAAGTTGATGCTCTTGCAATCATACATTTCAGCATTTCTCTGCAATAACTTCTGATCAAAGGAAGAGAAGCTGACAGTACTTGCCTGAGGAATCACATACACATACATAAAAATGTAATTGATTAACTTTTTCTATAAAAATACAGTAAAATCTGGGTTTTTTTCTATGAATGAGGAACTAATTTTACTAAATGACCTTTCTGTAATATAGGGGGGAAAAAACTGAATAAAAGTATATAGGGGGAAGTTTGTTCAGTGTACATAACTTTTATTAATGAGCTCTTAAATTATTTCAGTCAAAACTGCAATTCATTATCTTTGTAGGATGTTGTTCTCCCAAATACTCTTGTGTCTTAATGCATAAAATTAAATGCTGCATTGGATGAATTTAATGATACTGGCATCTAAAATCGTGTGCTGTGGTTAACATGCACAGCTACAGTGAGATTCTATTGCTATATACATTTAGTCTTCCTTGATTTTATAAAAAATTACTTACCAAGTAGATAAATGGTAGTGTTAGACATTTCTTACTCACTTTTTATCCCATCCATGTGAGGAAGGGCAGTTAGATGCACCTTATTTTAGAAACAGATAAAATTACACCTTTAAAACAGGATTGGGATTTTTTTGTCCTACTTCATACTCAGTGTACTCCCCTGTTTTTAAACTATCAAGTCACACTAGTAGAAGTAAGACATTAAACTGTGCACTAACTATTTGAATTTTTATTTTGTAAGGTTCTACAAGTTTAGGAGTTACCATGGCTCACTGGGGAATCTTGGTTTCCCCTGCTTTTATCTTTGCTGTTAACCTGGATGCTTCATTTGGGTTTCCCTACCTATAACTGAACAGCTTTACATGAGACAATTTTTAAACCAGTGAAATCTAGGTTTTTCACTAATAGGGATATTCATAAGGTGAATACTTGTTTCCTTTTGGGAAATGGCTACAGAACATTTTATCTGGTTTTATTCTGAGTACTGTGACCTAACTGATTATAGCATCAAGGCTGTTTCTGTAGCTGTTCTGTTGGAATTCCAGCAGCTGAGAGAATTCTCTGGCTGATTTATTCTGAATTATGCTTCAGTAGACACTTTCTGCCACCATTGCTTGCCTTGCAACATTGCTGGCTGTTCTTTATTTTAATTCTGAGCTTGGTGCTTTAATGTCTTGCCTTGTAGGGGTCAGTTTTTTTAAAACCCATTAAATCTGGTAGTTTACTTGATCTTTGCTAGATTCACTATAAAAAATTACTGCTAAAACCTTGCAGGACTTGCAGTTAGTCATGTAATTTTTATTCCTACAGATTTACAGCAGAGCAAATATTAATATGACTATTCATGCCAGGCAAAACAGTACATACTAAGTTTCTTAGTGAGGCAGTATGTGAAGGTAACAAAGATGGTTTATTTATTTCTTCATTTATTTTCAAATCCAAGGTTAAGGTGAAATAAAAAGCTGTTTTAGGGACAAATATCACCTCTTTCCAGTAATTTGAGGTAAATTTATACTTAATCTTCTCAATCAATTTGAATCAAAACCAGGTACCAAAACTGGACAGTCACATCTCCGCCACCCCCTCTCCATGTCTTCATCCCTTGTGGTTGAAGGTTCAGCACAGCCAAGAACTCTTATGATGTGACAAATATAGTTTTCTCAGATATCCTCTAGGTAGGTGATCAGACTAAAACTGATGGGAAGAACAACTCCATTACTGGTACTTGATCTTGTTGCAGCCATGCTGGTGTGGAGAATTGGAATGTTTTAACTGTTTTCCTCCAGGCAGTAACTGGAGGAACTGGCAGTAACTGGCATATCCAAAAGTTTGGGACTAACTCAAGTCCACAATCTTATGTGTTGTTCAGGAAATGTTGTGTATCTTCAAAGTGCAGATGTTGGCCATACCTGATGTATCAATATTTCCTTCTTGGTTTTGCTTCTGTCTACCTGTTTATCTCCATGGTGTCAAGCCACAGGGTTTTTAAAGGAAGTAGAACATGGAGCATCCCAGGAAAGCCTAGTTGCCCAGAGAGCAGGGAGTGTTATCCCTCACTCCTGCAGCCACCCTGGGGTGCCAGTGGCCCAGGCAGTGTGTGCTCAGCCCTCACACGACAGCTCCCACCCTCTCATCCTGCCTGGACTTTGCTGTTTGGGGAAGGCTTAGGGAGCACTCCCCACAGCTGAAGGAGGAATCTGTGCTACAAGTAAGTAGTTTCTTCATCTGTGGTTTGTGAGTTCTGTTTCTAAGGTATGGTATTCATTTCAGTAATTTTTTTAGTTAAAATTGCATGCTGTTTCTGTAAGAAGTCTGTGGGGAAATATGCATGGGAGCAAAAAGAAAATATTTTAATATTTAAAGACAATCCTAGAAGTACATATTTAAAAAAAAACACAACAATTTTCTCATGAATAGAGATAAGGATTGACCTCTTAGAACAAAAAATGTGGGAAAAGGACTGTACTCTGACTACCAAGCCACCAGCTACCAAAGGCAGCTGGGAATAGGAAGTTGAGAAACTCTTGAAAATTTTAAAGGTGTGCAGTTTGTGTGTTTTAAAAGATGTGACTATAAACCATAGGGTTTTTTTCTCTTTAGGGAACTCACTTGTATTAGCAAAGATGTCTAATCTCCAAGTTGTGTTTTTAAAGATACTGATCGTGTCTTCAGTACATTTTCTATCCAGTAAAACCCATGAAATGTGGATGTTCAGCAGCTTTGAAAAGTGAGCCTCCCGCGAGGAATGCAATATCTCAGCTCGTTTATTATTAATTATTGATCTAATAAATGTTTTGGTGATGTTTTATTAAAGTTTAACTATTTTGTTGTTTGTCTGTAGGAAAAGACCACTATTTTAAGGTTGCTGCTTAGGAACCCTGATAGAGTTCAGATATTGAATTATCGGTGGTCTCTGTCACAGCTGCTGTCGAGGTCGTGGTTCTGGTTTAGGTCAGCCCGGTGTGAGTGACCTGTGCCATGCGCGTCTAGGTGGGACTCCTAGGCTGGTGCCAGCCGAGTAGCAGCTGGGTTTCGATCAGGCACTGGCAGGAGCCCAGGTTTAGGACTGGAGTTCCCAGTCTTAGAGAAGCGCGGGGTTTGGAGCTGTCGGTGCGAGCGGAACCTGACCGGAGGCGAGCGCCCAGTTCGCCACCTCGGGGGGGCTCCGGCACCACCGGCGGCTGCTCAGACACCGACGGGACGGACACACCCGGCCCCGCTCGGCCCTCCCGGCCGCACCGCGGCCTTTGCCCGCGGCCGGGCAGCCCCGGTGCCCCGAGCTCCGCCCCGCCGCCGGGCCCCGCCGCTTATCGGGCGCTGCCCCGCCTGTGCTCGGCGCTGCGAACGGGTGAGTGCGGGGGCCGGGCCCGAGGGGTCGGTCCGGCCCTGGGGGAGCGGCTCTGGGGCCCGCGGGACGAGGAGCGGAGGGGTCGCGGTCGGNGCCCCTGCTCGGGTCCCTCTGGGCTCGGGCGGGCTCGGCCCGGGGGTGCAGCCCGGTCCCTGGCGGGGGTCGGGAGCCTGGTCCGTGCCGCTCCAGGCTTTGCTGCCCCTCGCACACGTGCGCGGGTGGAATGTTTAAACTGTTAAATCTGCGGCCAACTTCTTAAAAGAATGGGTGCAACGATCTGTACTCTTGATAGTAAAGCTTTCCTAACTTCGTTCGTTCCAACTCCCTGCACTAGATTGTTCACAAACTGGCTAAATGAATGAGTCAGTCCCGGGAGCTGAGCATATGGTGGGTACTCCGCAGAGAAGAGACTGTCCTTGTCCTGAGTGTCTCTGCAGGAACTGCGGGGCTTCGGTTCAGTATTCACTCAGGGCAGTAGTTGAGATAGTGAGCTCTCCTGGTCAGCCTTAATTATAATTTTTTAAGTGCATTTTACTGAAGATTAAACAGACTTATTCTAAAAGCATACAAATAAATAGCCTTAGAGTAAAACAGAAAAGAGGTTATGAGTGGAGGTGTGACAGTCATTGAGTATCTTCAAGCCAAGTCTTGTTTAAGAAACACCTGTTCTTAAAAAAGGAGGAGAAAAAAAAACCTTCTGAAATGCTGACTCTCCTGGTAGAAATTACGCTTTTGTGGACTTATTGTGAGTCATGTTGCCCTGATTTTTATGTGGTGCTATGTGAGTTCTGCTGCAGCAGTGTTACACAAACCACAGTGTCCTGAAAGCATTCACAGAACAGACTTATCTCTCCTGCTAACAGAACGAGTTTTAAACAGCAGAACTGTTCCTGGCTAAGGTGCAGAAGTGTACTGCAGGCTTTGCCTTTCTAGGCAGTACTCTGAGACTTGTGTACATTCCTTGGGAATGTGATTTCAACAGTCGTGTTTTGTTGTGCAGTGTAAATGATGGTGGATAAGTGTGCTCTCTGTTAAAGTGGTCCTGTAAAAGCTTAACATTTCAGGTCAGTTCAGTAGGTTAGCTATGAATTTTCTCCTTTACCTTAATTTCTGTTCTGTAATTTTCCTGTTCCTCTGTCTCCTGAGTCCAAAGTAGAGGGTTGATGTTGTTGACTGAATCGATCCTACAGCTGCTGTCTGACTGGGGAGTTTTGCTGCTCTTCTTGGAACAGCTGTCTACAAATGACATTTTTGATTGTTTCTGTATACCGTGAACAACTGAGAAGCAACATAAAACAACATTCATGACGTTTACAGTGCTGTTAAAGTATATTTTGTGCGTGCTTATAAGCACTCTTACATCAAAATCTATTTGGTCAGAGAGAATGATTATTCCTTAGTCAGCAATTCAAAAATGAAGTCTTGTTCTCTTGGTCCAGAGGGTGTCAACCAGCCACTGGGCCTGTTCTCTGTGTTTAATAAACCCAAAGCAGAATTCTGTGTTCATGAGCTCTTAAAACTCTCTTAAACAAGTTTCAAAACCTTCTCTTCACAGTTCATCTCTGATTTGGAGAGAACAGAAGACTCAGCTCACTTTTATTTCTAGGCCTAGAACAACTTCTTCCTCGTGTGTGAGCAATCTGTCTACATTTTTAAATAGCTGCCTGCACTAGACAGAAGATAAACAGCCTTCTAAAGTGAAAGTAACTTACCGTGGAGTTGGGTGTTTGGTTCTGAATGGGGAGGGGATGGGAAGCGAATGTCTGCATCTTAGAAACCTTCTGTAACACAAAATTTTTTTTTTATTGTGGGCACCTCTGAAATTTTTCCATCTCAGTCTCAAATTAATTGTAACTCTAAGGATTAATAATGGGACATTTTAAAGAATTCAGGGTCCACAGAGACAAGGGATGTTAAGATAGTACATAAAAGTGCAGAATGAGTTTCCCAACTACATCTAGTGTAGTGGAGAATTTTTAAAACTGACATTGGAAGATTTTCTTCAAAATATTTGAGATTTCTGGTCTAGTGTTCAAACTCTAGTCTGTAAGTAGCATAAATGAGTTCTATCTTTTTAAGTGAAAAAGCTGTAATTCTTTCCTGATGACTCAAGGAATTAAGCGAAGGAGAGCAAGAACTGAATTAAAATGAGTTTATGCCAGTTTTATCACCAAAAAGCTAAAATCTGATATTCAGTGTATGCAAATAATTGATTTAGAACAGGGAAAACGCTTGTTCACTCTTGCAGAGGGAGGGAAACTTATGGGTTAATCTTGACTGTCTTCCAGATAATGCAGTTGAATATCCAGTGCTAGAATTGTCAGGATATGTCACACTTTAGGGTCCTGGCTCTCACTTGACAGTTTTAGCAGGGCAAGCATGGGTTCCTGACCTTTGTTTCCACCTACTTTGCTGATGTAAAAGAAAAGAGGTCACCATGGATAGAGAACTAAGTATTTTGGTTATACTCAAAGATCTCAGATCTAGGAAGATGTAAACTCTTGTTTCATTGACCTTTGTTTTCCTATCAAGTTAAGGCTCACTGTGCCTTTGCTCAAAGTGCCACAGGACTTGGCATGCTCACCCTGTGCTTGCACCCCTGAGAGGCAGCGAGAAGGGGAGTGTGCTGGTACATCCTAACTTTAAAATACAAATGTAAAGGTGTGTTTATCTGACACATTACAGTTAGTGGCATGGCACACAGTGTGTTCACACAACTTCCTTGTCCGGTATTTCAGTGATCTACAACACCTAGCAAAGCACTCATCTCTTGAGGATTGTAATATTACATCTGGGGTTACAGCGTATGCACTGCCTGTGCTATAGGATCAGATACACTTTCATGCTACAATAACTAGAAAATGTTCCTTTGCCTGTATGAAATTTCAATTTCATGGCAGAAGCCATGATGGACCTTTTTTTTTTCCTCCCCAAATTGATTACAGTCCATTTTCAAATTAGTGGTTTAACTGCAACAAAAGGTTTAGTATTATAATTTTTGCCTTAAAGATTCATCTGAGCATATAAATAAATTCTACATTCTGTAATTGTTACTGGTGCCTTTCCTTGTATTGTAGCTTGCCACTTACTGAAAGATGTCAGCAATTGGAGTAGCGTCCTCCTGTTCCTGTCTCCGCCCTGGTGTGTGGCTGCTGAAAGCAGGGATGCAGAAGATGAACTCCTTTGGCTTACATACAGCAGCCAGGTGTGCTGCCAAGGATTATTATGAAGTTCTGGTGTTGGGTGGAGGCGCTGGTGGAATTGCCATGAGTGCACGGATGAAAAGGAAAGTGGGGGCAGGAAATGTGGCTGTTGTTGAACCAAGTAAGGTAAGTCTCCCTCGGCTGGAAAGCATTGAAAAGAATAAGCATTTTATATATGTGACCAGATTAGTCTGATTCTCATCCCTCTCCAACCCACACATGCTTTTAACTGTGGAGAGAGAGCCAACTAACCATCTTTTAAAAGGCTTTCCATAAAATGTGTTACTCCATGGCATTTATGCATTCCCCTCCAGCTTTGTCACAAAAAACTCTTGGTTACTTATACAACTTCTTTTGTTAAGAATAATACAAGATTAAGGGTAGTTTGCTTCCCATTTGGAGTGGTGTGCCTTAAAGTCCCTTTTAACAGTTCCTAAATGTGCACTTGAACTTTCATTTCAGACTCACTACTATCAGCCACTGTGGACCCTGGTTGGTGGTGGTGCAAAGCAGCTGGCGGCTTCCGCACGTCCAACGGGAAGCGTGATGCCCAAGGGCGTGGAGTGGATCCAGGCTCGAGTTACAGCATTGGATCCAGATAAGAACTGCATCTGGCTGGAGAATGATATCAAGGTAACAATGTTAAAAAAAAAAAAGTTTTTTATTCTAGGTCTTGTCTGTCCGCTTCTGCCAATCCCTTGGAAGTGCCTGGTCTTGCTTGGAAGAGCAAAACCTCCAGCATCTAGGGGGCTGGGAAATTCCATGTAGTCTTATGAAAAGTATTTGATGCTAAAATCTTTTTCTAATAAAGATGGTGATAACTAGGTTAGGATAACATCAACTTAAAATGTCATTATCATAAGTCTTTGCCCTGTTTATGGTGAATGAAAAGAGATAATATTTTGCTCCAGATACCTGAGTTTGTGTATAGCAAAGACTGTGTGTGAAACTCATAGTTTGCCTTGCATTTTAACTAGAATTCTTAGAGCTTAACTTATGTTACTAGTGCTCCCTGTATCTCATTCCCTTATGACTCTGTTGCTGTCAGATAACTTAAATTTGCTTTGAGGTAATGCTTTGGTTTCTGTGTCTAAAATACTTCTTTTTTTCCCTTGCACAACAGGTATCTTACAAGTACCTGATAATTGCCCTTGGAATTAGTCTGCATTATGAAAAGGTATTTGTTTTACAGTAATCACTTTGTACTAGTTTTAATAGCACCATGTACATTCCCCAAAGTAAAAGGCTTTTCAGTACTTTTTTACTGCAAGATATTGAATACTGTATGAATTAAAGAACCAGAAGACAGCCTAATAATGTTACTCCTTCCACAGATCTCTGTAATAACCCAAATTACCCTTGGGAAGGTCTTTTAAGACAACTTCGTTACATCTTTATGACAATATCAGCAGATGGGGCAGCAAGTTAAATCTGGAACTTAAAGGCAGCTTGTAATAATGAGATAATAAGGCATGTTGACTCTAGTCCAAAGCATCTCTAATGTAACAGAGTGAGGAACACAGAGCAGTCAGTAAAATCTGTCCTGCAGAATTAATTTGTCCTACCCTCACCTTTCTTAAAGGATGCACTTCAAAAAGAACCAGCTGAGTTACCATGCTGTGTTTAAATAGGTCCTGGGGCCCTTGCCTTGTAATAGGTTTCCTGTAGGCTTCAGATGGAACTGTTGGCACAAGAATGACCACCACGATGTGGAGGAGGAGGAAAACACAAAAGCAAGGTGTCTGAGCAGTTTGACTCTTGTGGTTTTACCCTGACTTGGATATGGCATAATACATAATAATATATTTGAGTATCAATTTGAAAGCTCCCAAGCTTTTATCCCAAGCAATTCATAAAGCAAGAGCTGGTCTCAGCCACAGTCACACAGATAAATTGTGGTGATTAGGTCAGTGGAATGAGGAGTTGAAGTGTGTTCAGTGAACCTCCTCTCAGTCTTCCTATATATATTGCTTCAGTACCACCTGACAATAGTAAATTCACCAGAAGAAGCCATGTAATACAGTTAACCACTATTTCTCTGTAGTGAACAGATTTATATGGCTTTAAAACAAAAGTGGACACTTTAAAAAAGAGAGATGGTTTCTCTTCACAAACAGCATACTTCCTGGTGCACCCTGGAATGTCCCAAATACATTGCAGTGCATGTAACATAACTCCATTTTCTCACAGAATTTCTGCAATACATTATTTTGAAGTGGGTGCAACTCCCTTTTTCACAAGCAGATGCTTAGGCCATAGTAGGAGTAATAGGGAAATAATTACTGGAGACAGTATAGTTAAAATAACTCTAGGCAAATACAGGTATAAGCAACTGACTACTGAAGTTTCATTCAGCTTATAAATTTTCATAACGTCTTTGTTTTTTAGCATATTTTTGATACTTACGATGATGTGGCAGCGACTTTGTGTATTCTTATTCTGATTTTGTGCACTAGTCTACAGAAACATGGGTTTGGGTCTTCACCAAAGATTTATCCTCAGATGTTGCAGACCAAAGTAATTTCAGTAAATGTTTTATCTACTAAATATCTACTGAATTGTGAAGGAAATACCAGTTTGATTGCTAGGCTTATTTTTAAGCCAGTTGGTAGTATGAGCTTTCATTTTGCTAGAAACTTCTTATATAGCTATTTCTCAGTCTGTATTCAGTATTTGTCAATGACGATGAAATTCTTACCATCTGCACTTTAAAGTTTAATTTTGTTTTCCTAGATCAAAGGCTTGCCTGAGGGTTTTCATCACCCTAAAATAGGTTCCAATTATTCAGTTCATACAGTAGAGAAAACATGGAAAGCATTACAGGACTTTAAGGAAGGAAATGCTATCTTCACTTTTCCAAATACTCCAGTGAAGTGTGCAGGGGCTCCTCAGAAGATCATGTATTTATCAGATGCCTACTGGAGGAAAGTAAGTATTTTACCCTTTCTGCCAGTGCTTGTTCCCACAGTTGGAAGGAAGGCTTATTCTAAGGGTTTCATATTATCTTTAAAACAAATATAAACCACGTGAGAGGAATGTGACTCAGGATTATCAAAATGACTGAGTTGCTTTTTCTATTGTTAAGGTGCAGTGAATGCTGGTAAATGGATTGTACATAAACATTTAGTATATTTTATACCAGAGTCCTTAAGGAAAGAACTACTCGCCCTGCTTCTATTGAGCTGCTGATACAACTGTTCTCAGCCTAATTTACAACTTCAGGTGGTGCATTAAAATAACACTAGCTGGAATTAAGTAATTCTTATTACTTTTAAGTACTTAATACCTGTTGCCATTTGTCTTTCTACTAGTCTGAGAAGTGGCTATGCTTGTTCCCTGGGGCACTGTTTCGGCATCAGGAGGAGTCTTAGCCAGGTTGTTAAACCAAGCTTAGCAGAAGCAAAAGACAACTTCAGGTGGAAGTGTCAGGCTTTGTATGTATTTAAGTTTCATGAGTTTTCTGTTGGGTGAGTACCTGAATAAAGCATAGAAGTGAAGGATTCAGAAAGCTGTATGATGCTAAGCTGCTACAAGTGCTTAACCTGCATATGGCAGTTCCTCAGTGCATGGCAGCCACCTCTTCTCACGAGTGGTTTGTGTGGGGTGTCTTCAGTACCTCACACTGAAAGGGTCTACCTTCTAACATGGTGTGACATAGCTGTGTCTGAGATTTCTAATGTTAATGCTTCATTAATAATTGAACTGTATGAATAATTCTATCAGCTCTTTAGTAGTGCAGCATAGTTCTTTTTTCTCTTCTAGCTTGTCAGTCTTTCTTAATAGAAAAGGCTAATTTGATGTCTTTCTGCAGACAGGAAAACGTTCCAAAGCAAATATCATGTTCAACACTTCACTTGGTGTAATTTTTGGTGTTAAGAAGTATGCTGATGCACTGCTTGAAGTAATAAAAGAGAGGAATATTGCTGTTAACTATAAGCGCAACCTTGTAGAAGTTCGAGCAGACAAACAAGAAGCTGTGTTTGAAAACTTGGACAAACCCGGAGAGACTGAAGTCCTTCAGGTCAGGGGCATTCAGATCTCTAGTTTGGTTCTATTTCTTTTCTTTGTGTACTGTAACATAACTTCCACACTACAATAACAATTTCTCTTTTCTGTTTAGTATGGAATGCTTCATGTCACACCCCCAATGGGGCCACCTGCCGTACTCATCAACAGTCTTGTCTCAGATGAAGCTGGCTGGCTGGATGTAGATAAGGAAACTCTACAACATAAAAGGTATCCCAATGTCTTTGGTATTGGAGACTGCACCAACCTTCCAACATCAAAAACAGCTGCAGCTGTAGGTAAAGTTGTGTGTGTGTGTGTGTGTGTGTGTGTGTGTGTGTGATAAGTGTAGAGTCACAGTAAGACTTTGTTTAGTTTGCTACTCCAAGGTCTTGACTTCAATTTTGAGCTTTCAGAAGACCAGTTTCCTGGGTCAACTGGTTAACTACAGACCATGCTAATGCCACTAATCCACAGTTCTGTTCAGGTGCCTCACAGATGAACTAATTATTTCTGCTGTGTTCATAGAATATCATGAGTGCATTATTCTTGTATTCCATCATCATTTCAGTAACAAAACTTTCTGCTTTAACTTAGCACCTCATGCATATATATCAACTGATAAGTCACTATCAAAAAATCACGTCCATGCGGCCACAGGTTCCACTATAAAAACACTTCAGGTAAATTGTCTCACAACTGAAAAAAGGCAAATAAAAGTGTGAAAATAAAGAAAGGGTATACAGTGTGTTATTGGCCTAACTTAAGAAAGGGGAAGTCAACTCTTTCAGCAAAATGGGTCTACAATACTTCTCTTGCAGCACTCAAAACGAAACAGAACCTCAGTGTGCCAGAATCTGTGTTTGGGAAAACTGAGCAAGTATAATTTATCGTAAGAGAACGGGTATAGGCTAAAAATATCAGCACAAGTTTCACTAAGCTTTAGCATGTTTGGGAGGCCAAAGCATTAGTCCATTATTTTTTAATTCTGGGACTGTAAACTTACATGCAAGTTCAATTGCAGCTGAATTGCCTAGCTACTAGTGTTTGCTTTAGTAATGATTGCTGCCTGAAACAAAGCCTTAGTACACTTCTTTTCTTTCTTACATAGCTGCCCAGTCTGGAGTCCTCGATAAAACTATTTCTCTGGTAATGAAGAACCAGTTGCCAGCTAAAAAGGTACTTACAGCTCTTGTCTTAGTGGGAAATTATCTTGAATGTTTTCTCCCTTATGCAGGAAGTCTTGCAAGTAGCTGAACTGTGTGAACCGGAAGGCAGGAAGGGCTTTGCTGCAGCAGCTGGGATGCTACACGGCTACTGCATGTCAGATTAATAATTGCACAATCCATATGCTTGATACTGCTGTTAAAAAGTGTGTTTGATTCCCTGACTTCTGAGTTGAAAGAAGCTTAAAGGCTGATTAGCCTGGGTTCTCCACCAATGCAGAGGACTTTATAAACCATTGACTAATATAATCCCTACTCTGGGAACTCTTGAAAACTTGCTTCCTCTGTATAGGACATGATCTTTTAAGGAGTTAAAGTTTTGTAGTACAGCTGTTAAGCCTGTAACTATGTTCAAATTCCTGGCCTTTAGCTTCACTTCAGATATGGCTTCTGAATTAATACTCCTCAAGGCACTAACCTTAATATCCTGTGATCCTCTGGAAATTCTTGCAATTAGATTAAAGATCCTGCTTGTACCTGGTAAAGCCAACACTCATCCTGATCTACTGGTTATAATAACCAACAATTAAAAGGACATAAAACCCTGCTGGTTTAGATTAGTTATAATTTAAGCAATGCTGTCAAGCAAATCTACCTTTGAAATAGGGTGGCTGAGTATTACAGTTATTAAACCATAATTGCCTTAGCAGCCTTCCAGCTTCACTGGTATTAACTTTAATTAATGCAGAAACCTCTCAGTCACTTATTTTGAAATGTGAATGTTAACTTTATGGCTTATAATACCTCAGCATTTAGGCTTTGCTCAGATGAATGTAAAGTGGGTTATTTTTCATTGCAGTATGATGGATATACTTCCTGCCCACTGGTAACAGGCTACAACAAGGTGATTCTGGCAGAGTTTGATTACAATGCTCAGCCTCTGGAGACCTTTCCCATTGACCAGAGTAAGGAGAGAGTAACCATGTACCATATGAAAGCTGATATGATGCCTTTTCTCTACTGGAATGCACTACTTAAGTAAGTGTTTCAAATCTGTGACAAGTCAGAAAAAAAAACCCCAACTGTTCAGTTTCTTCCTGGAATAGAAGCAAACCAAGTACATTCTTAGTCACAACCAGGAATTGGACTTTGTGAGGATTATGGGCATTTTGATAGTAACAAGGGTTTGTTCAAGCAGAACAAAGGTGAATTGCACAGGAGGGCACCCACTGCCAAACTGAAAACCTCATTGAAACAAATACAGATCTCCAAAGCAATCCCTTCTCATCTCTTAGCAGAATGGTATTTTAGATATAAAAACACTCTCCCCAACCCTACTTAAGACAGCAGATACACAAAACTATTTTCTCTATTTCTAGGGGCTACTGGGGAGGACCAGCTCCTGTCAGGAAGCTAATGCATCTGGGCTTGAAGTAACTGTTGGTTCTCAGTGTTGGTCAAAGCCTTTTAAGAAAATGGACTGGTTGCACACTGGATCAATAACTATCTTCCTTCCTGGAATACCTAGTAGACTGTTTAGAAAAAAAAAAAATCAAGTTTTTGTCCTAAATTTACTTTTCCCCCTACTGGGGCTTGATCCTTCATATGTTCTTTCACTTCTCTTTTATGTTCACTGAGGCCTTAAACAACTACTTATTTACAGAGGATCCTTAACCTAAAGAGCACTACAGGAATTTCTAGCTCAACCAATACTTTTTAAAGCTGTTGCAGAAAATTTTCTTCCTTACTCTGAGTTGTCTGCACCTGAGATCAATATGTGCACTGTGTTTAAGAGTGATTCCATGCTAGCTATTAAAATGTCCTGCAAGTCTCCTCCTATTATTCTCTCATTTTTCAAGAGCAAAATCAATCCTAATTTTTAAGCATACCCGCTGCCTAATCACAGTGACGACAGAAATTCATGCAGGGTACTGAAAGAGATCAAAACAGTGTATGTGCATATGGATACACACACAATCTCCCAGGACAGTTGTGCCACTTCACATCAGTTCCACTATTATGTTTTAATCTGTGGCAGTTAAGAACATCATGGCAAGAACTCCCAGCGAACTGGATACTGGGGTAAGACTTTGATCCTCTGAGACCACATACTGAAGCAGACTGAAGCACAATTTAGGAGCACAGACAAAGGGGAAGTGCTTTTTAATTATGACCACATAGACTTCAAGTTTTCAAGGGAAGGTTGAACAGAGTTGAACTTAAGAGTTGAGTCTTCACAGAAGCTGGAACTTTAGTGGCAGTCAGGTAGACAGCGGGGAGCAAACAGGAATCATCTTCCCTCACAAGAATCAGCAGCAGCAGCTTATTTCTAACAGAAAGAAGTGAACATATTTTAAGTTATAGCTTCATGATTTTTCAACACAAGCTTTAGAAGGGTTGCCTTTAAGTTGCAGTTATAAGCATGAACGTGTACCTGGGTGTTAAGTAATTCTTCAATCTTGTTCTGGATCTGTCCATACACATCATTAAACAGCTCCTCCTTTGATTTTGTCCCATTCAAGTGCACTGAAGTAAAACAAGAGAGCTATAACTGAATTTCTCTATAAGCTTGCCAGATCACAATTTAAAAACCATGCATACTCCACCTGCTTCATTCACCTCTCATGCTACTAGCCAGTATAAATAAGATGTGAAAAGCAATCTTTTGTCATTACTTACCCACATCAACTCCAAGTTCTTCCATTATCTTCCTGTGCTTTACATACATAGGCCAAACATGGCCATCAAACAGTCCAGGTGGATCTGGTACAGTGTAATTCCTGGAACTGTAAATTAAGCATTGTTAGTCATAAGTAGTCTAATTACAGCTCAGGGAAATGACAGATACTTCACTCAGTTTCTCTACACACTAGCCTGAGCCTGTTGCCTCTAATGTGGTTTCTCATCTTATCAAATCAGTACTTAGTAAGAGCTGCAAATATAAAGATACCCAAAGAAGGTGGAATTTGATGTGTAGGGTCCAGAGTGTTCAACATTCAAAAGAGTTCCCAAGACCAACTGCTCTAAATTTTGATGAGTAAACTCTTAAAGTTTTAGCAGAACTTTGAGTAAAATAGCCATTTGCTTATTTCTCTTGAAATGTAACTTCACGTTTAATACATTTGATTTGCATTAAGAACAGTGGATGTACAATACAGCCAAATGTAAAAATCCCAGATAGTTCCAAGATCTGGGAATCCTAAAATTGGAAAATCAGGGCAAGGGAGAAAGCCTAGGGAAAGGTCTGTGCAGAAACTAAGCATGACATACACAAACACAATAGCTTGATAGGATGTTTTGGGTTATTTTTGATGAAGGAAGCTACAGCCTTCTGACACAGCAGCTACACTGGCATTTATGCCTTCTCCTTTATCTAAAAGCTTCAGAGAAACCAAGTCTTGAACTGAGTAAGACGTTACTTGGCTAGCAAGGGAACTCAAAGACAAACTTACCTTCTTCTCCTTTTACATTCTTCATATGGAATGGAAAGAAAGTACCGATGGTGGAACACGTCGATCAGTGGCCTGAAAGAGACACGTGTGGTTACAGCTTGACTGATTAGTAAGAAAGAAATGGAGGTAAAACTACACCCATTTCCTGTACCTAGAGCAACCTTCAGACTTGTGACACCTAAACTCAGCAGCAATCAAGGTCAGCTGCTAACTCACTCCTGGTTTAGGACAAATCTTTTTATTCCCTTGGAGGTTTGTCCATCACACAAAATGTAAAAATCAACACGTGTGAAGGCACATTTGATTACCTGTAAGTGTAAAGCAGGAAGCCTTCAACAATAAGAATGTGGATTGTTTCATCTCCTCCCTCCTTATCTTGCAAGATCGGGGCATCCAGTGTGTTGTTGATCCCATGAGAACGTTCAAATTTGACTGGGTTTTTGATCCAAGCATTTATGGTACTCATCATAGCTTCCATATCTAATGCACTAATCACTAAGATAAAACAGATGACTCTCATTAAACAGAAGTTACATATCATCTAGTGGTACAGTACAAAACTGCACATAAAGAATCAAAATACTCGAATTTTTTGAGTTATGCTTTGATAAGACTGTAACAAAGGCTTACCATCATACTGTTTAAACCCATCTTCAACTTCTATTTCATCTTGGGGCTGAAACGGTAATAAGAAAAAAAAAAAAAAAACAAACCTGCTTGGTCAGTACAACTACTGAGAAGCTCAGTACCCATTTCCAAGGAAGATTCAAGATCCAAACCCCTTAGGCTACAAAAAAACCCCTCAACCCTCCACCTCCTCTTCATGCAGATAAACGCAGCAGTATGAGGCTCAGATAAAGCCGCCTGCTGCTCTATCTTCTCAGGGACACGAGCACACCTTGCAGAGCTCCACGGGAGCGGAAAGTCACCGGCACACGCCGGGGCGCTTATCCGCAGCCGCACGGCCCCGCCGGGCGCTGCAGCGGAGGGGCGGGCAGGGCAGGGCAGGGCGGGCACCGCGCCAGCAGCGCGGGCGGAAGCCCGCGGGGGTCACCCCGCGCCCTCCCGCGGCCTGCAGGGCCCGCTCACCTTGAAGAAGTCATCCTGGTGCACCACGCTGCAGTTGGGCAGGGCCCGCATCAGCCGCCGGGTCAGGGTGGTCTTCCCGCCGTTCGTGACCCTGCGGCGAGAGCGCGGCCGTCGGGAGGCGCCACGTGGGGACCGCGGATCCCCCCCACCCCCTCCCGCCACTGCGGCACCGCCGGGGGCCGGG
>VXBA01005297.1:282849-330463 GCA_013399895.1 Serilophus lunatus | reverse complement strand
GGGGAGCGGAGCAGGGGGAGCGCGTCCTGCGGCCTCCCCCAGGGAGGGGCGCTGCGCTGCTCGCCCTGCGGCCTCCCCCAGGGAAGGGCGCTGCGCTGCTCGCCCTGCGGCCTCCCCCAGGGAAGGGCGCTGCGCTGCTCGTCCTGCGGCCTCCCCCAGGGAAGGGCGCTGCGCTGCTCGTCCTCCGGCCTCCCCCAGGGAAGGGCGCTGCGCTGCTCGCCCTGCGGCCTCCCCTACTGAAGGGCGCTGCTCTGCTCGTCCTGCTTCCCTCACACGCTTTTCCTTGGCGCTCGTGTCGGTCTCTCGGCTGCGGCTGCCAGTGCTTGGACTCTTGCAGGCTGCTGTGCCAGTTCTTGTTAAGGCTTTTGTCCTTTTATAAAGAAGGGAATCTTACGTCACAGCTTTTTTTTTTTTTAATTTAATCAGAATTTACTTTTAGTAATGTTGAATTCCATAATTTACAAGCCAGTAACTCTGTTCACCATGTTTACAATACCAGTGGTTGGTGTGTTGCCAACCATTTGCTTGCTTCTCGTCTTTTCGTGATTTTTACTGATTTTGTTCTAGTAAGACTACAGGCAAATCTCAGTTGATTTCATTTGCAGTTATTTTTAACTTCTGAAGAGAGCACATAATTCGGTCTCTTGGCTTTTCTTCATTTTTGAGGGGGATTGGACAGTTGAAAATCCTTTTTTTTTCATTTTGTGATTAAGGGCATTTAGTTCATTTTCATTTGAAATAGAAGATCTGCCTTTGTGGTTGTTTTGGTGGTGCTGTTTTTTACCGCACCTTGCCCTTCAAATATATAAACATACAACTATTTGAGGATTAGACATGATGTAGATATCAAGTGAGCAAAGGATAATGAACAATCAGAAGCACAGTGGTTTTTAGAAAGGCAGTTAAGGCTGAAATACGCTTCTCACATCAACTCGGTATTGACAGAGCTGGAAGGAAAATGACAACTGCACTCAGCAGTTACCACAGTTTAACACTGAATTGGGGTGGGGTGATGGCAGCCTGCGCCTGGTGTGTGATAATACACTGACTGTACCCTCATTGTCCTTCACTAGTAGCTTCAATCAAGGACTTTGCATGATCAGACCTTGAGCCTAAAGGCCAGTAGGGAAGAATAAGTGTGTTTAGTTACGTTATTTATCAAGATTACCCTGTATCCCTCATGTCTATGCAAAGAGAATACTTTTGTTTTGGTTCAGGCAAATATTTTCCATTGATATCTTGTAAGTAAAGCACAAGAATATTTTGAATACTTTTTAATACAGAGCAATGGTAGAAGAAATTGAGTGTTATGCTCAGGAAAATATTATCTAAACCTTCATAAAGCTCTCGGGCACTTTAAGGCTCCAGGCTCCAGAAGGGCTGTGCATCCTGCCATCGCGTCCAGCATCCGTGTCTGCGCGTGCTACCCATTTCCCAGGCCCTTTGTCCCCTCTGCTCCATGATACTGCTGCCATGGTGAAAAACAGAGAGAAAGAACAACAGGATATTGTCCCATTCTACTCCGTGTGCCAACTGTGACAAAATGTTGTTTTCTCCTCGGTTTGGGGATTCTTGTTGGCTTTCCCAAGTCCCGGCTGAGCCTGAACACATTAAAGACGTTTCTAAAATTGTTCCAGATAGTGTGGAAACCTTGAATTCTCTGGGAGCAAGGTGGTGTCCCGTGCCCTGGCACAAACGCTGCTGTCCTGGGGGATGGTTCTCTGACTCATGCGGAGGAAAAGAAGCGTTCTGATGTCAAACACAACAGGAAGGCGCTGAGCACGCCGTGAGCCAGGAGGACACCTGCAGAGCTGCCGCAGGGGTGGAAGTGAGCCACAGGCTGCATGGAGAGTGCTGAGAAAGCTGCACGGCTGCACGAATCTGACGCCAAACCAGGGTGCTATTTTTGGTCTCCGCTCTGCTTTTCTGACACCTGTGGGTTCGCGTGAAGTGCACAAACACACTTGTGCAGCACCTCCCGGAGCCGAGGAGCCGCCGCAGGGCATGGGATCGCAGCGAAGCGCTCCTGCTTAGCCAACAGGGCTAATTATAACTCAGGAATATGAACTGTAAACGTGCTGGAGTTGCTGAGACGGGAGCTGGCTGTGTGCCAGCGCTTGGATGAGGACACACCAGCCCGCCAGGACTCCCCGGGAGCCGCAGGCAACCCCGAGGTAGGCACGGAACCCCACGGAGGTGGATGGACACCTGGGGGTAGGGAGGGACAGGAGGCGTTATTTTGGGATGGGAATGCTGTCACCTTAGGCAGACTGCTTGCAAAATAGATTATCACTGCAGAGGGACACACTCTGTAATTTTTAAGAAAATCTAGCTTTGATATGGTCTCATTAACACGCAACGAACTCGAAAAATCTGCGACTAATGTGGAACGACGGAAAAAAAGCTTTGGCTTCTGCATGTTCTTACGGTTGTGTGGGCCACTGTCCCTCCCGGTGGTGATAAAGACCATTGTGAGAGGATGAGGTGAGGTGAAAAATGATAATTGGGCCAGATAATGAGTTGTATTAAAACCACTCCGGATAAAATGGAGTAATGTGTTACACATTCTGCAATATGCACCATATAGACTACCTAAAGCAAAAGGGCAGACATAACAAATGCTTTGAGAAATAAATGGCAGAAATTTAAGAAATCTGCTTGAATTGTGGGAAGTGATGAAGTGTAAGATAACTACAAAGGTGAAAGAAATAGATGTGCTAGTTACTTAATGGCAGGACTATATAAGAAATGCCTATGAAGGAAGAAGCTTATGCTGTTTGGTTGTGACATCTTCAGTGGGGGTTCGGAAAGATTGAATTGATGAAGTTGTTACCTTCTGTTAAGCTGTAAGCTTTTTAAAAATAACAAAACTTTCTTTATAAACGAACATGGTGTAAAATTGTTTCATGCTCTTGGATATGAAAAAGTTGATATGAAAGGCTACTCTGTAGCTTAGGTTCTATTGAAGGAAGTTACATTAAAAAAAAAGTCAGTAACTACTAGAAGATAGGCTGTATCCTGGCTGCAGGGCACTTAGTGAGATTCCTGGTTTTGTCTTCAGTTCAGAAGTGCTGTGTTAATAATTTTATACATTCTGGAAAGCTCTAGGCTCTGATGAATGGTTTCTCTTACTGGTATACAAGGCTCTTCTTTTCTCTTTTAAGGGCTGTTTGGAGTTGTACAAGGCTCTTTACTTTGAGCATTTCTGTGTCTAAGAAGAGTAACTGTATCAGATGTAAGGCCGAAACTCTTTTGCTCCTGTTTGCAAATGTGAAGTGGTCAATGCATTGTGATCTAAGGCTGGTTTCTTTCAAAACAGTATTTGGCTAACTCTGCTTGCAACCAGATCATGGGCTGTTAAACAACAACTCACTTAATTCTTATGCTACTCTCTGTGAGTAAATATGCAGACTTCTTACCCCTGATTTCTGACATGAACATACTGATTTTAAATTGCTGGTACTCTCCTGTCCAAGTATGTTAAAGAATTTAACAATCTTGGTTTAGTCTTTTGAATTGCCTATTGCTCAATAACTGTTACAAAACTTTGATACATTTTCATATAAGTTTAAATACTAATCTCTTTGCAGGTGTACTGATGCATTCTGTGATCTTTACCAGTGAACCTGCACAAGCAATTTCTTCCTAAGCCAGCTGTAGGAACAGCATCTCGGTCCTCGTACTGCTCGAACTCCCAGAGAAGTAACTACACATTGCAAGACTTTATTACTTCCTGGGAAATATAATGACTGAATTCCTGGTTTGTTTTAATTGGTGCAATGGTGAACAGCCCCAGCCGGTAGGTGGATGCACAACTGCCATCTCTTATGAGATTTGAAATTTTATCTTTCAGTTACAGGAAAAACACTTTCACTTTCCTGTTTTTTTGATTAATTTGGGCAAAGTGATGCAAAAGCCAAAACCAATCTGTTTGAACTACGTGTGCTTTGCCAGAAACTTGAACCATATGACTGTTTGCAGTTCTCAAGTCCTCACTTTCCAACATTAAGGAAAGAATTTACTAGAATGTAAGTAGCGGTAATAAAATTGACTTTGATCCCATCTTACTGGGAACAGTCTGAAACTTCAGCCTGGTTGCCATGAGGTGTCATTAGGGGTCAATACTGGCTGTCTATTTTTATCTCAGCTGCTTGTTTCTGTCTGAAAGCTGCTCCTGTTTTCTGAATAGAGGCCTAAGATATCTTCTTTTTTATAGAAGAGGCGTCGGAGGCTCGACAGGAATATGATAGGAGAGCCAATGAATTTTGTACACACTGCGCATGTTGGGGCAAGAGACATGAGTAGTGACTATGCATCAGTAAGTGTGCACCTCTTGGATATGCAGAAATCTCCACTCAGTAACCTGTAGAGCAGATAGCTAATAAATACTAAATATTGTAATAGAGAGAAAAATCTGACCTTTTTTATCAATATAATAGCACCAGAACAGAACTGTCTTTTGGGTTGTAAACATGAGATACTGTGGAATATACATTCAGCAAGAAGTGCTCATGTCTTCAGTATCTTTACACATGATGAGAACCTTTTGGATACAGAGTCTGTTGATGCACTTGATACTAGGACCAGATTACACATTACCTTGAAGTCAAAGCTGTGTCAGGGTGAGGGGTGGAAGAATAAGTGGATTTTTGATAGCAAAATGTATACTGACTTAAATATACACTGACTTAAAATAGTATTTAACAGTCCTGGCTTTAGATGTTTTTTTTTCTCCCTACTACAGTTGGGACTCAGCAGTGTAAACATATGGCCAATCTGTCTTTTCAAACTGATGCTTTTAATAATTGCTCTGGCAACCAGAATTTTTAAGTAACATGTACTAATACGCTTTTTTCTAGGCTGTGTCAATTCAGGACCACATGAAGTCTAAAGGTGGCTACACAAATGGCACTTCTGCAACTGTTGAGATATAGGAAACTGAAAGAAGGCTGACATCTGCTCTATTTTATGGAGAACCCCTGGACTGTGCTCTCATATTCTCTAAAACCTCTTTATCATGGAGTAGGGAGAGTACTTGAATTAAAATAGGTCAGTACAAGCTTTGGTGTTCTTTGCACAATACCTTCTGAAGGAGTTATTGTAAATTGTCTTTAAAATGGTGTGTCGTGGTAGTGTTGTAGTAGCAACTGTACTTTGTCACTGTGGATGACTTCCTAGCTCTGCCCCAAAAACCTCATCAAGTTGTGTTGCATTTGAAGTCAGTATGAATCGTCTGGGATTTTGATCTCTGGCTTTTTCTTCCCTCAAGAAATGCAGAGGTTGATTTAATTGGAAAATACTGCATGTTTTCACTTCTTACATGGGCTAAACTGAGTTGCTAAATATGATCTTGTATTTTTCATATAACTTTGGACCTATTTTCTAGATGTTTTACAACCTAATGCATTAATCTTTGATATTTTTTAATGCCTTTTGATGGTGAATGAACTCGAATTAATGTAGTGAGCTGAGTCTTCAAAACTCAGTGAAACTTCCACCTTGCTGTGGTAACACTTTTGTAGCTAAAAATGGAGATTTTGCAGATGTCCTGCCTCTCAAGTGGGACTTAAAACAACAGATGTGTCTCAGTGACTGGGCTGCCTCCTGTCCATACACACACTGGTGTGACTGGCAGGTAATACTGCAATACAGCTGCCAGTACCTACCAGTAACTTCAGGTGGTGCTGCAGTGTGCTCACAACTGTGTGTTAATTTTGCATGACTACCATTGAACTTTAAATCTTGCTTGTATTTCTGGCTCTTTAATTTAACGGCTGTTTGTTTTAAATGAACAGAATTATTTTATTTTTTTTTGCATATGGGTTAAGTGATACAGCCATGTGAAGGACATACATTTAAAGAATATTGTGAAAAGTTGCAGGAGAATGTTAAATGGAAACAGTGTCTTGCAGAATTTCAGCACTTCAAAACTATTTAAATAAATATCCATAATATTTAGATATACTCAAACTACACTTTATTACTTAGTTCTTATTTATGTTTCTATTAGGTGATATGACAAAACTGCTGAAGCAGAGCTTGGTTTTCCTTTGATCCAGTCATTGACAACAGTTCCCCAGCTCAAAATTTTTGACTGCCAGTGTAGAAACAGGAAATCTGCTTGCTGTCACAGGATTAACTAAACACAAGCATTTCAAATGCTGCCATATCAGCACCACTTCTGCTGGAAGTCAGTGGAACTCTTTCCTTGCTTTAGACAGAAGATTAGTTATGAACTTTTTTCCATCTAAAAAAATATCTAGGTGGCAAACCTTTTAACTTGTGATAATTCTGAAATCTATACTGCAGCCTTTGCTGAGTTGTTAGGCTGCCTTTTCTTAGTATACTGGGAAACTTAAAACATGAAAGGTAGCTCTGTGTTCCTGTATGGGTTCAAAAAACCCATTTTCCCCTCTCCCATATTTGATCTTTAAGGGCCAAGGAGGGAGTATTACTTTCTATAAGTCAACAGCTGATCATAACATTCTGTAACCACATAAGAGAAGTCTATTATCTGTGTCTTGCTAGATCCTTACACTTGAATTAGAATGCATGTCAAATTGTAATATATTTTAAAATTAGCATAGTTAGCTGTACATTTAGATTTTGAAAGTCTTTCATATTTTTGTATTCTAACCTCAGATATATTCCGGCAGCCTAGTTAAAATAGAGTTTAAAGAAGTTAAATTCTGTATACTGTTGAGGAAGCATAAAGTATCCAAGTTGTTGTAAAGAATAGATTCCAATTCACCTACTATTATATTGAGTTCATGCATTCAGTCATCAATACCTGCCCAGAAAATGTGGTGATAGGGCAGCTGTCATGAAGAAAATGGCCTGTGTTTTATTAATACTGTAAGAAAACAAATTGAACAGAAATTAGGGGTCTGTAAAGTCTCATTTGGCAGGTTAAAGATCAGTGGTGTAACTAGAAATAAAGGAGTTGATGATCATGTCAATTCTTGTCTCTAAAAATATCAACAGAGAACTTGTTATTAAACCTAAAAAATTCTAATTTTCATCAGGTAAACCAAGTAGCACTATCTGTTGTAAAACTAACCCATTTTCCTCAGACTATATAGTATTATATAGGACTGTAATAAAGTGTCACATCATTAAAATGAAATGCTTTGCTATTGCATTAAGAGTGCCATTACTTTTAAAAATCCAAACAAACATAAACATGTATCTTAGGACTTAGATATTTTTTGCTGTATATTTAGAAACATTACGTAGCTGTAATCTGTCATGTAACTCAGTATAAATCTAGCTTTGCTATAATAAATACTTTGGACTGGACACTTGCACTCTTTTCATATTGTGGAAAATCTTGATATTTTCTGTGCACTCAAAGCCTGTTGGTTAAGTGGTGGATCCGCATGAACTTTTTTTTTTTTTTTTAGCTTTCACTGCACAAAATCAAGTTTCTCCACTAGAGAGCACAGTTTTACACCAAGTCTTCTCTGCTCTATCTATGCAAGTTCTTACTCCATCATGGGATATGGTGGTTTGTTTGGTGGTTTTTGAGCTTGACTGGAATAAAATACAGAAATAAAACCAATTTATCAGACTTTTTAATCTACAATGTAGGTTGTGAAGACCTTACACCAAGAAACGTTGTTGCTCTGACTTGGTGGCATCTTACGGTTTCTTTTCATGGTTGGAAGTAAAATAACTTGCAAGCACAGTAGGATCAAGTGTGTTACATCAAGTCTACAAGTCTTTGCACTGTTTGCTTCCTTAAAAAAAACAAACCAAACAACCAAAAAAAGTCGTATGAGGGGGAGTTATCGTCAATACTGCCTGTCTTACCTCTTGGTGTCCTTGCTAAGCTTTTCTGACTGTCCCATAATGCTGCATAAACCTGTGGTCAGTGTATAGAAAAGGTATTTGGCATTTTCACAGCCTAATATGTCTAATATTGTCCTTCAGAGCAGCTTTATAACAATTATGTGGTGTCATGCTGTGTTCCAAGTTAGCCTGTGATATGACAACTTGCAACCCAGGCATGTAGTAACATTCCCTCGTATGCTCTTCCCATACTGGACTAATAGGTGCCGCTGTAGCTTCCACTCTGTACAGACAAAAAATGTTACAACATGAATAAATTCCCTTAATCTTAATGTGCCAAAAGAAAAAGCACAATTCAACAATGTTAAATTCCATGTTAATGAAATTCATTATGTTACTAAATATAGTAACACTGGAAAAAAATCCATTCTGTCAGTGAGAGGCGATTCCATGGCTGCTGCTGACCACGTTCAGATTTACTTTGCTATCAACACTGTGACACTGCCATAAAAACCCAACAGCTGAAGATAAGAACGATCTTGTCTGCCTTTCGTAATCACTGTGGAACTACAGGAAGACAACAGTGCTGTTAAAAACATCCTCTGGTGAGTGGGTTCCTGTAAGGCCTCTAGATACTTTGTGGTTCTGCAAACTTGTATAGTCAAGAATCTCAGACAGTTGTTTTACTGTATTAGGAAATCTCTGAGGTAAACTGAGGCAATTGGGGAATATGAAGAAGCTAAATCTTCCTTCTTAGTGTTTTTATCTTCCTTCCTAGTATTTTTATCTTCCTTTTTCAGGAGAACAAACTCTTCAATGGGATAGATTGCCAAGAGTAGTTCAGTGCTCTAGTTTAGTAGGTTATACTTCTGATTTATGGCTCCTGGAGGTAGACTTTGAATTCTAAAATCTGTAAGACAGGTGAATCACCTACTGTGGTTAATGTCTAAGATGTAGAATTCTGAAATAAAAAAATTTTGTTTCATGAGATTGCACATTGGTTTCAGGGCAGGAAACACAGACTAACCATAAATAGAATGTTTTTCTGAAACCAAGACTGCTTGTAATAAAACTACCTAAATTATTTATTTTTAAAAAGCAAAGTTGAATTTTTAACTCCTTGCTACTGTATTACCAATCTTACTGTGTAGCTTTCAGGCTTTATACAGAGTTTAGCCCCAAGGTAGCCATTAGTGCTTGAAATTCAAAATTTTAGCTGCTTACCTCTACAGCTGAAGTCCCAGGTGCCTAAGGAGGTGTTGTCAGTGGTTAGTGCTTGGACTTCTGCACATAACCCGTCTTTTCTTTATACACAGTAATTTTTCTGGCACACAAGGCCCAAGGTACTGACAGCAGTAGTTTTCCTGCCAATATTAATTTGCTTACAGTATGTATAGAAAAGGTTTCTAGTCCTGTACAGAATTGGTCCTCTCTAGCAGCTGGACTGTTGGCCTGTTGTTTCCTCAACAGAGCCTTAAGCTGTGGAGTTACTTAAACTTGTCACCACACACAGATCTGGGCTGGTTTTGTACTTAGCTATGTGAAAGCATGAAGCCCTCTTGTTACTGCTTAACCCTTCATACTCCAGGGAAGGCTAGCAGGCTCACCAGGAACCACAGAAAGGAGGGAGATTTAGGAGCCCTGGGGAGGCAATGTGATTTACGAGGAAGGAGCAAGGAGCACAACATGTGCATGTTGACATTTGTTATCTGCAGTGCACAAGACAGCTTTGTTATCAATTGGAAAATACCTGTAATATGTGCATAATTGGTATATGGAGGAAATTGGGCACTTAAAATGCATGACTAAGCTGAGACTTTGAGACACAGATTGTTGATATAACTTCAATGAACGGTAGTATCCTCTTGCTGCAGTGGCTTACAAAGCTGTTTTCAGAAAGTATGGAGCTGCCCAGAAAGGTTACTCTGGTTTCAGCAGTTGTAGGCTGATGTCGCATATTTGTTTGGGAGAAAAGATTTTTTTTTTCTCTTTTTTTCCCTACTGTATGTAAGGTTGCAGGTGTTCTAAATGCTGAGGCCTGCTGCACCTAATGGAGCACAAAATAAAACTTAGCATGAATACAAAATAGCAGTTATAAAAGGATATTTGCCTTAGGCTCACTGTGCTGCCAAAACTTCAGGGAAATTACTTAGATCCATCTGCTATTGAGATTCCAGGTGTTGGGAGGGTATGGACAGGTTGGAGTGAAAGGTCATGAAGATTTCCTTGTGCTTAAGGAATTTTGGGTGACAGTCTCCTGGACTCTCTGCAGGGTGAGATACCAAGAGGCCACCATGGCTACACCAGATTTCCACTTATACTTTTCCTACTGATGCTATGTAGAGAATGGAAAGATGAAAGAAAATAGTGAAAGCACCTTGAGTAGGCAGAGATGTTATCATTACATGTTCCTGTAACCCCCTTGTAACCTCTTGTCAACCTCCCAGCTTGAGGTACTTGATGCTGAATTAGGGCTGCTGTCTTCACCTGGGAACTTAGAGATGAGCAAGCTCATGTCGTAACAGAAACCTGTGCCCTTTCACAGAGTGGGGTGTACAGAGCACCCATGGTATGATCTGCTTTGGCCTCTGCATCATCTAAACCCAACTCATCAAACCTTGCAGTAAGGCTACTGAACACCTTGTGGATGTCACTTGTTCCATACATCTCATTAACATGACCAAAGTCCTAAAATGATACCCAAAGCCTTAGTTCAAATGGAAGTTCTCTTACACTAGTTTTTTATTTCATTTAAAAGAGACTGGAGTAATAGCTGGACAAGTACAACAATGTTGAGGTGTCTGCTGAAACCTCTACAGTACATTAGTCATGAGATCAAGGCCACTTGAAACTAACTCAGTGAACATTTTTAATTTTTTCGTTGTTATTAAAACAATGTAAATAGGAAGAATATTCTAACAAAAATTTTAAGTTTCCCTTGATATTTGCATATGAATCCAAACTGAACAAACCCAAGGTTATTATTGCTAAGGGCTCTCTCTAATTCATGGGTGAAAAAAAGAAGTTGAATTATGTCTTTTGCTGCTTTAATATATATGTATATATTTAGACCTTCATCTTAAGTAATGTGTAAGGAAATAAGCCATTCTTTTAAACTGAAGTTAGTATTATTGCTCTGGCTTACTGAAAGCAAAAAAAAATTGGCTTAAAATCTAAACTGAAACTACTGAGAGAGAATTTCATGTGCTTTTAAAGCTGACATTGGCCTGTACAAGTGGATGACATTAATTTCATATTTCTTCATCAAAGAGCTAGAAAAAGTGTTTGGTTACAGGATTATATTAATTTTATATATAATAGTGTATTTACATGCATCTGATCTTGCTGGTACTTGAGAAATTCATGTATATTTTACATAACTTACCTGACCTGAGTCTAAAGATTATCCTGATAACCAGTAATTAGTGAGCTCTCTGAAATTAAGGATTCATATATCTGGCAAAACAATGCTATTTATTCTAGACAGAAACCTATTTTTTTAAAAAAAATTATCTAATACATGTAAGTTTGAAAGTCCAACTCGAGTTGAAGCTGCATATTAATGGTGAAAGAAAAAAGCTTTTAAATGCACTTACCTACATTTATCCTTGCAGTCTCTACCACCAGGGAATATTAAAACCTCACTCAATACCTTTGAGGGTGTGATACAAGCTTGAAAATGTAATTCAAAAGTAAGGTCCTTCATTAATGAATGCAAATGTGGCCTTGCTGCATAATGGTGTATGAGTAAGGCTTTCACTAGTTTCTTTCAAGTATTTTAAACATCACCTGGAAGATGCATTAAAATTAGTTATTCTCTCTGTTGCATAATATCCAGTGAACTATGATATCTCTTGCTTGCATAGGTTAATAGTTACTGGTGCTCAGATGAGTACATGGGGGAAAGTTGCTAGACATGCTAAATAATAATAAATAATTGTTAAACACTGTTCTTTCTATATTTTGGATCCATCCCTCACTTGCCAGGAGATCCAGGTCCTATCAGGCTGTTGCACATGTCCCTGTGGTTGCCATGGGTGCCTGTCTCACAGAGACAGCAGATTTCAGCAACAACGTTTCCTGTGCACTTTCAATCAAGAGCTTTCACAATGTTACTTTGCTATTTTGTTCCAGGCTCCAGCCAAAAAGCTGTGAAAATATGAAGCACTGAAAAAGGTTTATAGAATGGAGTAAAATATTCTTTGGTTAAGCCACTTCCTTTTCCTCATCAGCTGCTTTATTCTGCCCTATTATTCTACTGCCTACTAAATTTCTTAGAAATATATTCAGTATTTAGGTCAGTGTTCTCTCTTAGTTCTTAAAAGTTAATACATGTTAAAAATTCCTTCATCCCTTTGAAGCTTGTTGATTAATGAACCCCAAATCCCCTCTGTCCTGACTTTTGTATGACATAACTGTTTGATGATCAGAGTCTAGTCCCTTTTGCAGTCTTTGTCCTCTAAAAATTATGCAGTGTTTCCTCTCAAATACATAATGCTGATAACCACGATTCCAAATGTGCCTATCTAGGAAGGCACCTATCTTCTGCTTATGGCATTTTATGCAAAATTAACAGGATTAGGCAGTAATTCAAACTTAACCTATTTGAAGAGCATATTTAATTGCATAAGGTGATGTAGGGAAAGGAACAGAAAAAGGCAGATTGGTTAAGTTTACTCAAAAGCCAAAAACCTGATAAATATGAAAAACACATAGAGTAGCACTAAAATGCAGTGTGAGAATTAGGAGAACAGCCCTGTAATAGAAGATATTTTGTATTTCTTTCCTTGTGAGTGGAATCTTTAGTGCTTAGAATTGTATGTAAGTGGTGGAAAACAGCAGAGGGAAGGAAAGGATAATTTAATTATCTCCGTGAAAAGGATTTCAATGTAATAGTATTATTCATGCTGTTTATTTTCTATGCTAATTGTTACATAGATTCAGTTTCCACTTTCTAACTAATGTGCTCAAAGCCAACTTTAAACATCTCCATTCCTTAACACCTCAGGAATGCCTGAGTTGAGTTACAGATTTTATTCCAAGTTGATATTTTAGTTGGGAAAGGGATTTCCCGAGAGTAGTGTTGCTCTTCTTTCTGATGGGAAGAATTGTGGTGGTATAGAAAGGATAGAATTCTTGGTACAGATTTTTAGTATCTTACATTGATTATGGGTAGAAGCTATATTGTTCATTCCAAATAAGGAACTTCAGGTTTAAAACTGAGGGGAAAAAGAGGAGGATCCTTTAGGCTTTGAAGTAATTCTTCAATCTCTGAAAGTCTTTAGAACCTATGTTTCTTCTGCCTGGTGTTGTAAATAACTTATATGAACCCACACAGTCCCACTGGACTGCAGAATGTGTGTTTAGTGTAAGATGTTTTCACAATATCTTTAAAAATGTATCAAGGCAGGAGACATCAAACTTTTTTAGAGAACAATTTCCTTCTATTTAGAGGAAATTGTATTCCTCTTTCTCCTTATCCCATTTTTCTCCAGCTGCAGACAGAATAAAAGCTACTGTGCTTTCCTGAGGGATCCAAGGAGAGGGATTAGTATGTGGTTGGATAGGACATGCCACCATGGAATCTGATCCTGTGAGCAGCTACACACTTGCAATTCAAATTAGACAATTCCATGCCCAAAATACAGTTGTGTATATACCCCTGGCATAATACAGATCACAGAATTGGCAGATTTATTGAAGTAATCAGTATTCATCTGTCATCCAGATCTTGTTAGACTCAGAAGAGATAGTAGTTGGCATAAAGTGTCATGGTTACTCTGACAACAGCACCAAAATAGAAACACACAGATGGACAATGTACTAGCCTGATTTTTTTAAATACCAGTTCTGCATAGAATATGAATTATTAGCTGTGTCACAGTGTTCCATTATTTTTCAGTGTTTAAGCACAATAAATTGTTAGACACACTTTTGCAGATCAGCAATTCTACAAGATCCATAAGCCTGTTCTGTTGCTGCTATAATGATGAATTGCAGATTGTCACTGAGGGAAGGGAAAAAGCAAGCTTGACTACTACCATCAAAATACCGGTATTGATCAAAACACTACTTATGTACAGGTACATAAATGTTGCTCAGTGGCGAATGTTCTCTGTAGATGTTTCCCTTGGCTTTGACCTTAAATTCAGAGAAAAAACCATGCGTGCAGCAATCTCCTTCCTCAGTAGTAATAACTAATTACCACTTTGTTTGTGAGCAACTCAGACCAAGTGCTTTATCCGCTTCAGGTTTTTTTTTGATTTACTGATGCTGAACTGCAGCTCAACTCTCATCCTCTCGTCTCTCCGCCATCTCGCTCATGGCACATCCATCCCCTTCTATCCACAACAACCTTTCTTATCCGCACCCCTTCCTCCTCTTCCCTGCGCACCCCGGCCCCGAGGCCTTCCCTTTGGGAAGGGGCAGGAGGAGACCGCGGAACCAGCGCTGGAAAACCTCCAGCGTAAAAAAGGTGTTGCACAACTTCCTTTGCTGGTGAATCACGGAGCTGTTTCAGCCCATCTCATTCCTGCAAGTAATTGTTGGCTTTTACATGTGATGCACCGCAGCCCCTTTAACGCTTTCGAAACCCAGGAGACGCAAGTCCTTCGCTTATCGGTCACACTTTGCTGTTCCTGGCACTTGTTGCTCCCGGGCGGGACACCTCGCTGCCCTCACCGCTCCCTCGGCTCTGCCAGAGCTGAACCGAGGACAAACACCCGGGTTGCTTTGTCTGGGAAGACGTGGCGCGGCCGGGGCCGTTCCCTTCGCCTCGCACCGGCCGCGATGGGTTCCAGGGAGCCGGTCAGCGCCTCAACCCCGCACACCCGACGGGTTCCGCGGAGCTCGTCGGCGCCTCAACCCCGCGCCCCCGCGAGCCGCCGGCNCACGGAACAGGAAGCGGCTCCGCGGGGCCGAGCGAAGCCCGAGCGCAGCCAGGCCCCTCCCCGAGCAGCCGCCGCAGCGCGATGGGGGCGGCCGGACCGCTCTGGGCCTCGCTGGGGCTGCTGCTGCTGCTGCTCCCGCCGGTAAGGACGGCGCTGCCGGGGCCGGGGCGGCCGCCCGTGGCTCCCCTCCGCTCGCGGCCCGGGGGCCTNTATCCTTCCCGGGAGGTCCCGTGTCCCCTCCCGGGCCGGGCTCCCTTGCCGCCCCTCGGCGGGTGTTTGGCTCTGGGCTCTGGCCCCGGCCCCTTGGGCCTCCCGGGCCCTCGGGCAGCGCAGGCCCGGCCCGGCCCGGCCCGTCACGCGTTGGGATGACAAATCTCCCGTGGATAAACGTGATGTTTCTAGAGGCTTTTAAATTGTACTGCAGGGAAGGGGGGGAGCTCGTGGGGTGTGTATGTGTCCTGACTTTTGGCTTGTTCGCCTCCAGTGCGGTGTCGGTATGGGACACATTCCCCGCCTCTCCCTCCCCCCAGGTGTACATGGCCATGGAAACCTGGCAGAGCACTCTGTGCCAAACGGGGTAGTGAAACGGGGAAGCCAGAGACCTCTGTAGTCTGCTTAGGCTGTATGAAGGGCATATCTCCATTAAATGCTGCTCCACTAAGTTAGTTTGGTTTTGGGTTTTTGTGTTGTTGTTGTTTGTTTAATTTTAGTATAATTTCTGTCTTTTTTTGGTAAGACAGGATACAGAATACTTCCCGTGTAGGGAGTCACCATTGGATATGCTCAGTGACAGGTGCACAGTGCAGTCTGTTAGTGCCTTTGAATGCCTGTGGATGAAGTAACTCGTGTCTTCCTCGCTGCTTGTGGGTCCCATGCAGCTGTTGCTCCTTGTGTTGGGGTTTTCTGAAGTGTAGCTTTGCCCTTTAACCCAATGGTTTGCTGCTGTGGACAAGGGAAGGGCTTCTGCCCTCCTCTAAGACTGCAGGCCCTGTGCCCTGCTTCCTCCTTTGCTCTTTATAAATGCAGCTATAACAGTGGTGAGGGCTGGGCCCCGGTCATTCCACCTTAAGAACAGTATTTTGGGATGAACAGCGTGGGGTGTTGGTGCTTGGGAAGGTTGTAGGTTGTCAGGGAAGGACCTCTCCTGCTCCCTGAGCATGGGCACCTGTTCCCTGGGTCACAGTGCCTGGGGGGAGGGAGGAAGGGACAGTTTGTGTGTGTCACAGGCCCACTGGCAGAACAACAAAATGCTTGTTCTGTTCATGGCTAATTTTGTTCCTACTTTTTTATGTTTCTATGGGGTTTTTGTTGTTACTTGCTATGTGTTCTCCCTGTTTCATAGCTTTCAGTTTCTGTATGTTTTGCCTAATTGTGTAAACATAGGCTTTGTTTGGTCTCTGATTCATCTCACTTCCTGTATTCACTGTGAGGGGGTTACTGGTGCTCTCCAGAGCTCAGCAGTCAGACCAGGTTATATCCCTGCAGTGACAGGGCCTTGGTAGGAAAATTAGGGTTTAAGAGACAGAATTAGGCTTCTTGTCTATCAAAGATAAGGAATTATCCAAGAAAAGCTTAAAGATGTTAAGGGAAGGAAATGCAATGAGAGAACTGCCTGTCAGAAATAGGAAGCAATTTGTTTGGAGGCAAAGATCCTTTGGGAATTGTCTGAACCTGAGGTGAAAGGAGATGGCGATGCCCCTTCAGGTGAGGACAGCTGTCGTGCCTCTGTTCCATGTCAGGAGGTTTTTATGCTAGTGCAAGTCAGGCTGTGGAAGCAGGTTAGTCCTTTCAGGAGCCACTTCTGGGGACACAGTCTTAGTCTTTCTCTTAAGTAACAATACTGAAAACCTGCTCAGGAAGAAATTTTTGCCTTGTGCGTATCTTGAGATTTGTTCAGTGGCACAGCTGACTGCACATGCCCAAACTGGTAGCCCTTGTCTGTTGTGAAAGAAGGACACTGAAGCAATTAGAAAATACAAGAACTTCAGCTGGATGCATCAGGATCTCAGTGGGGATGTTCCAAGCAAGGTGCATCAATAGTGTTTCTTTTAATTTTTAATTTATAGTACTGTTCTCAGAGCACAGCAGTGAATACATGTGGGTACATGTCGTGCTCTGTTCCTGCCTCCTTCCACCTCAGGAGGATGAATTGTGTTCCCTGATTCATCCCCAGAGAGGGGAGGCTTGCCAAACAAAACACACATATTGAATAACCAAGTAGTCACTCCTTCTAGGTAGATGTACACTTGTGTAGCATTAACACTTGATTTTCTGGAACACAGAAGACACTTATTATTCTACTCTGTGAAGCAGAAAGAGCTTTTAATGGATGGAAACATCTGGGGTTTGCACCTGTTGGATGTCTTTACTGCTTTTAATTTCCCATTTGTTTGTGCTTTTAGGGGAGTGCACTTAAGAGGGAAGCTGGATAATTTCTGTGCTGATCATAAATCGTAGAACAATTTATTTTAGCTGGCAGCTGAGGAGCTGTTCCATGTTAAACAGTTAATGTGCTCAGGCCCTTTGACACAGTTCTCCCAGCAGATGTTCGTGCACTGTGGCCGATATAATGGATTCCTCTGAAGAAGGTTTTTTGCTATTCAAACCAGGCAGACTTAAACCTCTGAAACAATATCATCACATGCTTTTCTTTTGTCTCCAGTTCACACTTGCTGCAGAATACAGAACTGTGAGCTTGAGGAGAAATGCCTCTCTGGTACTGTGAATGGTTAGCCTTGTCTATCTGTCAGCTATTTGGGCTTTCCCCCATACTCACTTCTAGCTTAATATCTCAGTGTTTTATGCAAATCTGAAATTTACAACAGGATTTAGAGTTTTTTAATGTCATGGCACTTTTTGCTGTGGCAGTCAGTTTGTGCCAAGACAAACAGTTGAAAATGAGATCATCTCACAGCTTTCTTAAGGTGACACTTTTTTGAGAGACAAGTGATGTTTATTTGTTTTCACTACTTTGCAGCTGTAGCTACAGCTAGTCATGAGTCTGTTCATTTATCCACCTACATACCCGACCTTTATTAATGCTTGGGAAGAAGTATATATTCCTCAAATTATCAGAAGTTTTAAAATTCAGATATATTAGTAAAGAACAGAAATCATATTATGTGAGGGACTCTAATCTTATGAAAGACCAGTTATTTCCTTAACTACACAAATTCTTCTTATGATCTTTTTGTGTTTACAGTTAATTAATAAGAACTATTTTAGGAATTTTTATACCTTTATTAGTACAGAAAATTCTAGAGTCTGCAAGGAGAGAAAGGCTTCCATCTCTTTTCCTTGTGCTATTTTTATGTAGAATTTTATGCTTTTTGGAAATGACAGGATACAGAATCTCAAATCATTTGCTTGGGCTTCTTGCTGATATTGTCTTTGGTGACATGAACTGTACATGACATGAATACATTGTGTTTGCAAAGAGGATGAGCAGCATTATTTAGTAACCTGGTTCTTACTAGTTTTCCATCCAGTTCTCAAGCTGCCCATCTCTCATGGAATTGGTCATTATGTAAAACAATTAACTGAGGAAATTCCTTTTCTCCTAACAGCACTCTCTTCCTACCAGCTTTTTAGAAGGATGTCTGTGTGACATGTTCTGAAGTTTGTTTAATCTAGAACACCCTGTTTTATGGCAGGTGGCCACGGATGAGGGGATCCTACACGCCTCTGGCAGCGGGGTACCCCCAGCCACAAAGGACTACTGCATCATTTACAATTCTAAGTGGGTATCTCTTCCAGAAAGCCTGGACAATGCTGTAAGTACCTTGTAGTCATACTGTCTAAGAAAACTAGAATGTAGTATGAATTTGGGCCAGCTATAACTAGTCTTCAAAATTCTGAGTAAAATAGGTACTACACTGAATATTTACCATTTTTTGTTATGTTGTCCCCTCTCTCCCTCCCTTAAAAAAAAATCTATAGTGAATATTCCTGTCTTTTAAAAAGTCAGCTTCTGAAGTTTACAAAGAAGATACTCTCCCTGTGCTTAGGTTTTGAATGCATTTGTGTATTCATTTGATACTCTTAATTTTTTTCTTCAGTTGTTATCATTATGTCTCAGTTTTATATTTGAGACTTAAAGATCTGTTTATTTGTTCCAAAAATTGGTAAACTGAAACAGATTTTTTTTATATTGGTTCATGAGTTTGAGGTACCATTTAATTGTCTTGAAAATATGTGGTATAAGAGGAGATTATCTGGAACATATCATCATGCTGTCTTTTCTGAATATGTTGGTGTGAGGCAGAAATAAATGTTCTTTAGGCATTCTTCATATAAACAGGAAATACTTAGTGTTTGAGAGTGATCAAGGCACTCTTCCTTCTCTTCTGTCATTCATTTGCAGATTAACTCAATGTAAACCAGGACAAAAATCATTTGTCTGCCCCAGACATCTTTGCTGGGCCACTTTAGTTAGTCAAGACACCTCAGTGGCTAAAGAAAATTGACAATAATTGAAATACAATTGTCAATATGAAAGGAAACTTTGAGATAAGGATATATTTTTTTAGCTACTGTTTTGTAATAAGCAGTACATTATCAGAGTCAACAGCTGGTTTTGGAGAAGCATTATACTGTGGAACTCTGGTTATGTTGTGTCCCTTGGTGCTCTTCTGGCTTGTGAAGCCTGGAAATATCACAGAGTGCACATTGGATTGCCCAGAACTACAAGGTGTGATTTCTCTGTGGAATCAGATTCTTATGTTTAAATTACAGGAACAACTGCTGTGAAATTGCACTTAGAAAACCATATTATTTCAGCTCTATGATGCTCTAAATTCCCCTCAGTATTGCAGGCTGCAGAATCTGCTGCTGTAATTTTATATTCCTGAATTAATGATTCCTTTCTGCTACACCTCTTTTTGGCAAGCCTCAGGTTCAGGAGCATAGTCATGTAGTCATCCAGATTAGTGTGTAAGATTAAATGTCCTACTTTTATCATGTTCCTTTTCTCCTTCTTTTCTCTGCAGACTTACAGGGCTCTGGAAAACCTGACTTCTACAGTCCTCTGCAGTTCATCTGAAGTTCCTTCTGGCTTAATGAAGGACAAAGCAGTTGTAGTGATGAGAGGAAACTGCACTTTTTTGGAGAAAGCAAGAATTGCACAAAGTTTGGGTGCTAAAATGCTATTGATTGCCAGTAAATCCAGGCTGGTAAGTGATGGTTACAACATACAGTTTTCTTCTGTGGTGAAATAGTGTCTTAGCTATTTGGTCTGATGGAGGGTTGTGGAGGGTTAGCTGAGAGAAGCCTAAAAGCAGAGGACCCTGGATGTGTGTGGGATTCCAGCAGGAGTCATTAACCCTTCCAGTGAGTGCTGTGCTGGCAGGACTGGTGTTCCAAAACTGAGAGGGTCATTCCAAGTTACCTCTGTGCTATGCTGGGTTGTATCAGCTGCAAGTACCTACAACTGAACTGTGTTGTTAGTCTCTTCCTTGTATCTTTACTCATGTTTCTGAATGCCAATACTTGTCTGTATCATTCCTTAATTTTAGTGCATTTTGAACTCTGTGTAATCTTAGATGATACTGTTTTAAACATGTATGGTAAAAATAAGCTAGGAAAATGTAATCCAAAACTAGAAATTACAGAAAGGTATTTGTTGATATTTTTGCAGATACTTCTTTTGCTTTTTTTGTTCTCTATTACAGCTGCAACATGTTTGTACAAATAAGTGCAATTTATTAAGTTGTGTGATTATCATGAAAAATTAATCTTGTTTTAGAAGTGTAGAGAATCAAAACTATTCTGATTATCTCTTATAATACTATAAAAGGACAAGAGCTATATGAATCCAGATGTGTTGGTAGTATCACCTGTTTTGCTTTAAGTGCATCTGTCTTCAGTAACCTTTTGCAAAGGGTTATGAATGGGATTTTTGTTTTTTACTTTCCTACAAATACACTGAAATTTAAGTGATAATCTGCTTTTGGGGATCTAACCTGCTTTGCAAATAGGCTCAATGTACTTTTCACTTACACTTTCTTTTAGTCTCCTATTTCAGATAACAAGACTGATTTTGAAGATGTGACTCTTCCAATTGTCCTTATAAGATATAATGACATAGTAGATATGCAGCGGGTAAGTAACAGAACCTCAGCATGCTGTAGTTTGTATCAACTTAGATATTTAAACAAATAAATACAATATCAAGTTAGATACAGATGTGTGCCTGATTTGAATGTGCATAGATAACTGCTCTCAATTTCTCAGAATAGGAGGGGCAGTAAGTTGTGGAAGTGCTAGTCTTCCTAACTCCTGGTGAATGAGAGAATGATTGATTAGAACACTAAGAATGGGAAACATAATACCTAACTGGAGACAGGGATATCTTAGAAGTCTTCCTGCTAAACAAGATAAGCTGTCTCCCAGTAGACTTGTATGCAGTTGGAGTTGCCTGACATATGAGAAGAGCCTGAGAGGGCTCTTCCTTTAGCACAGAAGCTACAGCAGTTGAGCTTGTAGCTATGGCATGTTAGCTTCCAGGCCAGCAGTACCTTACCAGGTTGGATGTTGAGCTCTCTTTATATAGGATGACAGCATCTGTTACAGAGTGGTTAGACAGTATAGTTTGAGTTTCTCCTGGTGAGTTCATGGTGAGATGCCAAATGCATGTCATTAAAATGTGGTAGTTGTAGTATGTCCTACGCTTTATAAACAAGGAAGTTTGTTTTGGGAGTATTTGGAATTTCTTTACATTTAATATTAGGATATAGAATATTGCTGAGGGTTTAAAAAAAAACCCAGTATCTTTGGTTGGGCTTTTTCTGTTGTTATTATATTGTTGTTTTAGGTTAAATAGTGTTAAATAGTTTTGTTAAGTAGGAGTTGCTTTGCACAGGTTTTTCTGTGGGTAGCAGAGCCTAGCACTAGTCTGCATAGTCTTAGCTTCTTGGGTTGAATTTGCAAGCTCACATCACCATTTCTGCTCTTAATCTTCAGAGCTGCCATGGGAGGTTTTCTTAGGTAAGTATGCAAACTGGAACTGCCTAGATTTATAGGACTTTGGTTGTTTACTGTCTGTTCCCATTAAGGATTGAGACTTGCTGAGCACTGACACAACTGAAGGTTTGTGATTACTGTTCTTAGTCTGCCATAGCCTTGATGAATGCTGTGGTTTGATTCAGGTTGTCCTCTGCCTTCAGATATGTTCCTTCAAGTCAGACAAGTGTTTGCTTAGCTGAGAGGTTTTAAGATGCCCTACTAAGCCCTACTAACACAAAAGGGAACTAGGGCAAGGTTAGGTCCTTAATTGGTTCTGAGTCTTCTCTGCACCCCTTTATTGCCCAGTTGTGCTTGGTGTGGTGTCATGTAGAATCACAATGAGATTGGCTTCATAAAAGTAGTGAGGAACACAGCCCAGACTACAAGTGATCCTTTCCTAGTTCTGATCTAGTTTCTTGCCAAAGCCCTCTGTCATGGCACTGGCAGCTGTTGTTTAGAATGATATGTGCTGCTTAGAATCTGGCAGCCATTGTACTCGTCCTACTACAGTTGTATTTCTGGTCTAACTCTTTTTTAGGCTTCCAGTTTTCTCCTTTTATTTAGAAGAGGGAGACAGCAGCAGTGTGAGGGTAACTAGTTTGTAGAAGCCTTCTTTTTTACTTTTTTTTTTTTTTACAAGACTTTGTCTCTATTAACCTTCACCATCCGAGACAGGTCTGTTAAGAAGTCTTGATGGCAATAGCAGTACCACAAATCTAGTCAGTGAACAGCTGTCTTGCAGAGTTACCTGATGTAATCTATTTGATTCTAGTGTTCCCTGTGAAGGAAGTTGAGACTTTTTACAAATTTTTAGTGAAGAGAATAACAATAGGAACAAAAGGAAACAATTGCTGTAGATTCTAATTTGCATTATACTTTGTAAGATTCATGAAACTTAAAGGAAAAAGTGGATTAAGATATGTTGGAATTAAATACTAAACATGTATAAGCTTTTATGTTTCTTGGGGTTTTTGGCACTTTTTTGAGTATGGTTTTTAATTTTTTTGTCATAGAGGATGCTGTAATTTAATAGGGTTTTTTTTCCCCTTTGATGTTATGTTTCACTTATACATCGGCAATGTTTCACTAGAATTTAATTCTATTCCTTATTTTCTGAACTTCCATAACTTCAGGCAAAAGAGTGATTGTGACTTCTTTAGCCTGCAGAAAGGTTATTATCTGTAATTAGATAACTCAGATGCTGAAATAAATCAGCTTTCCTCCCATGTGGCCACTGTATTCCATTACATTACTGGGCTTCCCATTCAGTCTGTCTACTGCCAGTTTGATCTTTCTGTAGCCAAACCTGCCTGGCATGTTCTTCTGCTCTCCTGCTTTTATCTCACATGCAGACTGTAAACAAATCTGGGGCTTTTTACAGCATCTCTGAAGTCTGTTCTCACTGCAATTACTTTAGATGTCTTGACTTTCACTGCAACACAAACTTGTCTTCACTATCACCTTCCATTTCCTGTCTAATTATTATCCTTTGCTTCTTAAGTCTCACCTTTCAGTCAAATAGAAGCATCTGGGGTTTGGTTTCAATATTTTTGGACAATTCAGTAGCAGTTACATCTCTGTGATTTCTCCCATTTTCTTCAATGTCCTTGAACTGATTGGTTTTTTTACTTGTCTTAAGTTTAAATAATGAGAAATTGCTTTCTTTTCAATCCATTTCAAATCATATTTGTGTGAAGCTGTTAGCAAATAACTGTCTGCCACCTTGATTTTTCCCTGTGTTCTGTCTGAACATCATGTCTGTATCTGAACTGTGGTGTTAGTAGTTGCAAGAGCTAGAGGTAGATCTCTGCTGATACCTCAGTGGACTTGTGAGTTTGTATTTCAAGTTGACTTAGCTGTGCTTTCCTGCAGAGCAGACATCTTTGATAGTACTTGGTATATTTGGAGAAGGCGTTTGGGCTAGAGGCACAACTTTCAAAGTGTGGAAAGAATGTAAAGAAGTACCATTTTGTCTTGTGGTATCCTTCTGTTTCCACAGCACTAGCAATGGGTTTGTTTCCAAACCTGACCATCCTAAAAAGATTGCATGGAAAGCACTGCTTCTTGGCAAACATATAGGAAGTCTTGTGCAGTAAGCTGAAAACTTCCTCTCAGCATTGTATAGATCAAGAGCAGGAAATCATGATGTACATCTTGTTAGAAACTAAGCAATATAATTTCTTTGTTCTCATTATAAATCAACTTGTATGTTATTTTTCAGACACTTGGGAATGAAGTTAATGTGACTCTGTACTCACCACCTTTGCCAGAGTTTGATTACAGTATGGTTGTCATCTTCCTAATTGCAGTGTTTACAGTGGCACTGGGAGGCTACTGGAGTGGAGTAGCAGAACTGTAAGTTTGTGAAGTGGAACTGCTTAAATTATATGGATTACAAAGTGTGTGAAAGCTATGATCATGGAGAAATTATTTTCTTTTATGTCAGTAGTTATAAAATTAGAAGATCTAAGTGCAGTTAGCTGCTTTGACATAAATATTTTGAGCACTGCAACCTCTGAAAAATCACCATAGGTCTGTCTTTCAGGAATCTTGAGTAGTACACTGTAGAAGTCCCTGAGGGATAATGCAGCTTTTGGGAGGTGGAATGAGTTAACATTTTCACAAATTACCAAACGTTCTGTAACTGGCATCATAATTCTCCAATATCCACGACAGAAATGGGGTATTTTAGCTCCATCTCTCAGGTCCAGTGATTCAGAAGGTAGCTGTATAGTTGTATGTAGTGTCTGATTTGGCAGGGATCTGTAAAACTAGTCCATCCCAGCTGGCTGTGCAGCACTCCTGTCACTAGGACCACTGGAAAATGCAGTTTGGTTGAGTCTGGCTGTTTCCAGATAAAGTCCAACCTGGCTTATCTGCTTCAGCTTTGTGTGTTATCTGGTGGAGCAACAGAGCCAGGGCAGCAGCAGCCCTTTAGGATTAGCAAGGGCAGAGAGGCAGCAGCAGTCCCCTGTGCAGTGAAGAGGAGGGAGTGGAAGTGTGGAATGTGCAAAAGCAGGGAAATGAGAGGTAGTAGGGATTATGCACTGTGCTTGAAGGGTGTGTAGTTCTAAGTGATGTATAGAAGTATTTTTAGTCAGGGGTTAACTGGCTATAGCTGGCCTTTGAGAGCATTTCATTATTCTGCAGTATTTCTTGGGTGCCTGTGTATGCTGAATGGGCCAGTGTGTGTTTGTTACTTTCCATGTCTCAGTGGTGTTCTGGTGCTCTGTTCCCCAGAACAACAGGGAGAGGATTGCATGTGATGACAACAGCTTCCTCTTTCCCACTAGTTTTGCAAATCTAGTGATTTTAAAGACATTAACCAAGTAGAAAGAGTGGAGGTGCGTATGTTTCTTTTTTTAAAGGTTGGATCTGATTATGGTTCTTTTTCACCCTGCAGTGCTACAGGGTGTGGCTGTACTGAATGCTAAAATAACAAAATATGATGCTGTCTGCCATATTGAAAAATACCTAGATGTAATTTATTCAACTTGCTAAAGTGCTCTTTCATAAATCTAGGGTGAGCTGCTTTTTTTTTTTTAAAAAAAAAGCTGCTTATTCAAAGCATGTCTTCTGAGAAGGTGATTCATCTCACAAAGTGCCTTGCTTCTGTGAGTTTTTCTCTTTTGAAGGTAGCTGTTTGTGCTGAATTCAGCATTTTGTAGTAGGTCCTGGGATTCATCAGGAACATGCTATCTGATGGGCAAGTTGCACTAGCCTCTGTACTAAAGAGTAGAAAGGGTATCTGCTCAAAGAACAAACACAGCAATTTAAGTCTCCTTATTTTGCACCTTATTTTACACCCCCTCTCTTTACTCACTCTGTAATTATGAGGTGTGTAAGGGTGAAAGAACTAGTACTTAACTAGCTTCATTCTGCTAACTTGAATAGGTTTTGCAGACACTTAAAACAGTTTGCAATACCCATGGTTTTGATTTATTGTAGGCATTTATCAGATTGTCTACGTTTAGCTCAAGAGATTTTGTAGTCAGAGGTGATGCACTAATGGAGCTGAGTGTGTGCATCCTGAAAAGGTGTTTGAGTATGGGACTACTTTTCTTCACATGGTTCAGGAGTGCTCCTTAAAGTTGGTGATCACCATGCAGTTGAAAGGAGTGCGGTTAAGAATCTTCTCCTTGTAGTCTATGCTAAGATGGAAGTGCATATCTTCATTAAAAAATGGAGAGAAACTCAAACAGTAAGCATACCGTTTTTCTGTGAATTTTAAGTCTGATAATAGTATGATGGAGTAAACTGAAACACTCTCAGTCTAAATACTCTATAACCAACAACTATGGTCATAGTAAAGTTTTTCTAATCTGCCATCTGAGGTAAATGTGTTTGTTGTTTTCTTGAAACAGTGAGAACCTGAAAGCAATAGCAAGTCCAGGGGAGAGAGAAACCAGACGGAAGAAGGAAGAAAATGTTACTTTCACCCCTGTAACAGTTATTTTGTTTGTTGTCATCTGTTGTGTCATGCTGGTCTTACTTTATTTCTTCTACAAATGGTTAGGTAAGAAACAATGAATAATCTAATTTTTACATGATCATATTGGATGTCTAAGTCTGCAAAGCTAGATTTCTAGACTAGAATGTATTTTTTTAGTTGTTGTCTCCATGTGTGAGTTGAGGGTTGAAAAGATGCACTTGCTGCTTAAAGGAGAGAAGCTTTTTTCAGCTCTCTTACAAGGACTGTTTTGACAATGCTGTTTCTGAATGATGAGGAGATGAGGTGACTAGCAACAAGTGAAAAAGAGTGTAAGATTTATATTAACGTTCTCGGGAGGATGGCAATGACAGTAATGTTTAGAGTTTTCTTGATGACAGCTTTTTTAACTAGTTGGAAACTGGTATTTGGTTTTAGGGTTTTTTTTAGTGAAGATCTGGCTAGAAAACAATTCTGATACCTCAGGTCCGGTTTTTGCTTGATGAGAACTTTGTCCTGGCAGAGGCAGAATTCAGCACTTTCTGTAATCAGCTGACTGGAGTCTCCAGTGACTGTATTGAGCACTGGTGTAGCTGTTAACAGTTGATATCATGGAATCATAGAATCCTAAAGTTTGGAAGAGACATTTAGGGTCATTCAGTCCAACTACCCTGCCCACCCAGCACTACCACTGTAACCCCTAAACCACATCACCCAATTCTAGATCCACATGCCTCTTAAACCCAAAATATCAAATGTATGTTGTTGTGTTTGATTTTTGTTTGTTATTTTTTGTCACTGATCCCCATCTTTCTTCTTTTTATTTAGTATATGTTATAATATCAGTCTTCTGCTTGGCATCTGCGATGAGTCTGTACAACTGTCTTGCAGCATTAGTAGGACAAATACCATTTGGGCAGTGCAGGTATGGTATACCTTTCAGTTATTGTAAATGTAAGGTTTCCTTCGGGTATTTTCCAGTTACTACTCAAGGTAGTGTGAAAATAAGAGTTTGATGAATTGTTTCCTGTATGGTTTAGTATGTGGGGTAGTTAGAGAAGAATATAGATGTTAAAGGTATCTCTAGCATAATCAACAGTTAAAACAGTTGTGGGAGATTTTCTGCCTTCCCTGGATGTATTTGCTAAAATGAGGGCAGGCCATCAGTGTCCCAGTTGGCTTGTTTTTAGTGTAGTCCAGAAAAGGATTGATGCTGCAGTTGCAAGAATAAGGCCTCCTGGACTTGGACACAACAGATGGGGAGAGGAGAAGCTCTTGGGATGAGAACACCTTGTCATCTTAAGGACCCGTTATAGCACAGGCCTGTCTCTTGGCTGTTACAGGTTTTCTCTTTTAATTTAATTTTTTTCTTTTAGAGTTACATGTTGCAACAAAACGATTGAAGTGAGGCTTATTTTTCTTGCTGCATTCTGCGTAGCAGCTGCTGTTGTCTGGGCAGTGTTTCGAAATGAAGATAGGTAAGTGCTGCATTCTGACTTAAGAGTAGTATGAATAATTGGCATTAACTTCCCATGGTACTAGTAATCCTGGAGTGTAGCATCCTTCTAAACTCAGTGCCAGTTTCAAAAAAATCATGAAAGCATTTATGAAGCTTTACAAGCATGGGAGTAATAGAGAACAAAGCTATGCAAATGAACTGTGTGGTAATTTGAAGTTACAAAAAACTATGAAGATGAGGAAGAACTAGCTTGATTGCTAAGGATTGCCACAGAAGAAAAGGGTGCAGCATAACATGGGGACCATAAGTCCTGTGCTTCCCAGGGGACAGTGGAAGCACAGGGCCGCAAGAGCACAAATACTTTAGTACATCCCAAGTAGCATCTTAAGCCAGATGTTCAGCAGAGCTGCCAATTAAGCGAGCAGTCACACATGTGAACACCAAGGCCATGTTACAGCTCATGTTCAACTCATTTTCTCGGTAGAACATTGATGATGAACAGTGTTGTGGTTTAACCTCAGCTGGCAACCAAGCCCCACACAGCTGTTGGCTTACTCCACCCCCAGTGGGATGGGAGAGAGAATCAGAAGGGTAAAAGTGAGAATTCGTGAGTTGAGATAAAGACAGTCTAATAAGTAACAAATAAAGCAGAAGCTGCACACGCAAGCAAAGCAAGCGATTCATTCACTACTTCCCATGGGCAGGCAGGTGTTCAGCCATCCCCAGGAAAGCAGGCCTCTGTTGTGCATTGTGGTGACATGGGAACACAAGCATTGTCACTCTAAACGTCACTCCCTTCCTCTTCCTTCCTCCCGCTTTATATCTTGAGCATGATGCCACATGGTCTGGGATATCCATTGGGTCAGTTGAGATTGGATTTCTTGGCTGTGTCCCATCTCAGGTCTTTGTGCACCCCCTGCCTCCTCACTGGTGGGGTGAGGAGCAGGAAAGGCCTTGATTCTATGTCAGCTCTGCTCAGCAGTATCTGCAACATCCCTGTGTTACCAACAACCTTTCCAGAAAAAAATCAAAAACATGGCCCATCCCAGCTACTGTAAAGAAAATTAACTTCATCCCAGCCATTACTGGCGCAAACAGTTACCTACTTATGATCAGAGGCTGGTGTAAATTTACCATCTTGAAACTGGGACTTCTGTGGGATTGGGAACAATAATTCTGAAAAACTAGTTTGTTGCTTTTCAAGAATTTTTTCTTGTTAATTCCAGCAAAATCTAAAGTCATTATTGCACTTTGATTCCAACAGTAGTTTGAACAACCTGTAAAAATGTATTTTTATTTTTAGGTGGGCTTGGATTTTGCAAGATATTTTGGGAGTTGCTTTCTGTCTAAACTTCATTAAAACGCTGAAAATGCCCAACTTTAAGGTACTGTAAGTTGCTTACCTTAAGATAGTATTCTACTGCTGTGAAAGTGCAAGTTTACTGTCAGGAAGTAGGTTTTCAACACTTAAGAAAAATATAGTAAAAAACATAATAATTATTAAAGGAAACGAATTCTGTTCTAGATGTTATGCCAGATTAAAAAACATGCTGGGAGGGGGTGTTAGGTTGGTTTGGTTTTCAGATGGTACCAGAATCTAGCTATGTAATCCTTGAAAACCCACAGTAATATTTTATCCTCTTCTTTTTTTTTTTTTTGCCAGTCCTGTGTAATACTTCTAGGCCTTCTCCTTCTATATGACGTGTTTTTTGTCTTCATAACACCATTTATCACAAAGGTATGTCTGTGAATTTATCCTAAGAACAGAAGTGTCTGGTCATTAGGGCAATGTTTTTGTCTACTGGGTCAGTGTTTTCAGAATTCTCAAGAAGGAAAAGCTGACTTCTTTTTTTCTCCATTAAGACAGCAGTCGCCTAAATTTTTATTGCCATCACATGGCTAAAAGTAAACTATCCCCAACTGAGGGGATGATGAGAAATTACTGTCCTCTGGTTTTTTTCCTTCTTTTGTTTTGAACACCCATATATAGATGCTCTAGTACTTTCTGCTGTGCTCACTTGCAGTGTAGCGTGAACTGTGTGCAAGCATTACCTGGTTTTATTTTGAAGCAGAAAGCTCATGACAGAAAAAGCTGACATCTTTTTATCTCAACTTCCAGCTACATCTAGTGAACTTCTTGTTTCTGGGGATTTTTAACAGTTATTTTAAGCTGGACTATATGGTTTTAATGCAAAACAGCACTGTATAATACTGTACAATACTCATTCATTCTCTTAGATGTTCAGGATTTGTCCAATCCTGAGTTTTAAGTGCAAGCAGTTTTTGTAAATGTAGTATGAAAATCTTGGTGCATTAAGCCACTAACTTTTGAAAAATAACTTTCATTTCAGAATGGGGCAAGTATAATGGTTGAAGTTGCAGCTGGTCCCTTTGGAAACAGTGAAAAGGTAAAAACAGTCATTTTAATACTTGTGGCATAAAAATACTGACTCTGCGTAGCTAATTCTTAGTGTGCTTTTTGGCGTAACTTTCTCACAAAATATAGCCAGCTTCTGCTATTTTCTTATAAGTATTAAATACTTGTTGACTTGGGTTTGATCCTAGAGTGATGGAAACTTGGTGGAAGTCCCTACTGAACGCTCAGCTCCCCATGAGAAAGTAAGGATTGTATTTCAGATACTGGATTTTTAAATTATTCCCTCTGAAAAGACTATTCTTTTGGGGAAAAACCTGACTATCCAAATTTTTCTTCAGGGCCTGGATATCCTTGATCAGTGTTCTGTAGTTAGGTTAATAATCCAGATTTGTTACTCCCATTATATGGTTAAATATTGTTTTAACTTTTTTTTTTGTGTGTATATCATTTGTAAATCTGAAATTCCAGCTTACCTATTGCCTTAAGCTTTATCTACTTTCTTTGTTGGTTTCTGGTTTTTACTTTAGGTCCTACCTATTTTGAAGTTCTGCATTAACAATAAATTAATTGTATTTAAACTGTGTATTAATTTAAGCAACCAAAAAAATCCAAAACTCCAGGATAGTTTAGATAAGATTTATGTAGCTTCTGAAATAATGTTTTACAGTTACCTGTGGTTATTAGAGTGCCTAGACTTGAACACTCTGCATCAACACTATGTGACTTGCCATTTTCATTGTTGGGGTTTGGAGACATTATTGTCCCAGGTGAGTAAATGTTTTTGGTAACTGTAATATGAATAAATAATTTGGGTTTGATTTTCAGCTGGCTTACCCTACGGTTTGTTCACAGAGTAATTGCTAAACCAAATGCTGCAGTTTGCCTTGATATGTCAGTGCAGAATAGAAAAACAAAGCTGAATGTGTTATAGAACACTTAAACAGTGAAAGAGTTTTTTCTTTTCTGCTGCACTGGATTATGTAAATACAAGTCCCATAGATAAAGTCAGTTGTCAGTATTAACTTTCATCAAAATCTCACAGAAAGCAACTATTCTGTGACTTCATAGGATTTTTGCATCCTAGACTACCTAATTGGAAGTGAGGTAATGGAAAATGTATATCCAAGTTTTTCTATCTTTGTCAGAAGAGCTGAATTTTATGATAAGTAGTTTGCTCAATACTTCATCTAAGTCAAGCATGTGCAGGCAAAATTGCTGAATGGTAAGAGTGAGCAAGAAAAGTATTAAAAATAGTTTGTTTCTCTTTTATGTTAGAAAACTGAAAATAGCTCAGTGTAATTAGCTTGCTTAAAAAGACCAAACCCTTTTAATATCAAGCTCACTTGGCTCATATCTCCATTATGGTTTTGATTTTCTGGACTTACTATAGGCTTCTTATATAGGCTTCTTAACCTGGTTCTTGGCTTTTCAGAAATAAATGGGAAGAAGATAACCTACAACAATGGGAAGTCTTGCTATAATTTTTTTATGTTGCTTTCATTTAGAAGATTCGGGAGAAAAATACTCATGGCTAAACATTTCATGAATTTCTTTCCTTTTGTGTTTTTTTTTTTCCTTCAAGGGCTTCTGGTTGCCTATTGTCGAAGATTTGATGTTCAAACAAGTTCATCTTCTGTGTACTACATTTCCTGCACAATAGGTAAATCATGGTATTTCAGTATTGTTGATCCTCATGGTAGCTTTAAATAGATAGTTTCCTTCAGGTAAAGGTTCAATGTTGCCAAGAATCACTCTATAAACTCCTTCTAGTATGCATGCCCATATTTAAGATGACTATTCTTTATGAGGGTCACTTGCTTTGAGAAATCTTGTGAATTCAGAGCAACCAATTATCTTTTCTTGAGCTATATTAACAAGGAAGATATTACTTTGAAAAAATAATTCTGGCTTACTAAATGAGTGACTTAATCTAAAAACATTCCTGTTCTTGATTGTGTTTGTATAAACATTTTTTTATAGCTTATGCTGTTGGCATGGTGCTGACTTTCGTTGTTTTGGCATTAATGAAGATGGGACAACCTGCCCTTCTCTATCTTGTGCCATGTACACTCATTACCAGCTCACTTGTTGCCTGGAGGCGCAAAGAGATGAAGAAGTTTTGGAAAGGAAGTAATTACCAGGTAGGCTGGATGCCCTGGGTATTTTTTTGTTAATTCCTTTGAGTATTCTCTGAGTACATGGTAATATATCACCTGCAGTCCCATTCTTGGTAGCCTTCCTTAGATCTTTTGGAACTTGTAGGGAGAAGTAGTCTTTACTCTTAGAATTAGTTCAGTAGTTGACATAGTGGAACAAAGCTTAAGGAAGATGAAATAGCTGGTTCAGTACTCAGGGAGGAAAAGTGTTTTTTTTCTATTTCTTTCAAAATGCGTTCTTGTATTTTAACATTCCTCATCATCTTGCTGTGGTATAATATGAGTCGCTGAACTAAGCATGCAGACTCTAATCTGCACTAGGCCTGTGTTAGAGACAGTTCCAGAAAAGGTGGTGATCAACTAGGATTTTAGACATTTTCTGTGTGTGACTGGTGTCCTGCATTGTCAGGGTTGTATGGAGCATTCAGCAACAAAATAGCTGGGTGGTTATATCAGTGTTTCCTATCAAAGCACACACTGTGGGCACACTGCCTTGGGTATTCTGCATAACCCTTGGGTTATGTTTAACACTACCCGGAAACTGCAGTCCTTAAAATCTCACCAGCTGCCTGCCTCTCCCCTGATGTGACTTGCTGTAGTGGTTGAGTGTGTCAGTAGCACTTCTGAGCTGGCATTTATTATAAGACTGACCAATCTCAAGATTACATTTTGCTTGAGACCTAAAGTCGAATATTGTTTGAATTCTGACACTGTCACCTGTATCTAGGCCGTGCTGAACTCGGAGACTGAGAGGTGGGTGTCAGGTTGATGGTGAAAAGGAGCAGCTCCTGATTTTTCAGCTTCTGGGTTTCAAGGTTTAAGTGGGTCAGTAGAAGTCAGGGGGAGTTCTTGTAAATGTGAAACTGCAGGCATGCAACACCTATAGTATTATAGCTAAACACTACCTTTTGTTCATCTAATATTCTAAACCTGCTTCAGCTGGAGGTTGGCTAGGTGTGAAATTACTCAGGAGATTTTTAGCTTTAACTAAGTACTCTTTTTGTTTACAAAAACAACTCTTCTCCTTTCATAATTCCACAGAATAAAAGTGTTCCTTTGTAGGTCAGAATGCATTTGGCAACCATACATTTATATATATATATATGGGTAATTGTTTACTTGCTATTCTAACTTAACAGTGTTGCATATATGAGGCCCGGTAGCTCTGGGTTTGTTGGGGGGAAAATGCTTTGCAATTTATTTTCCTCACTTGAGTTCTGAGTAAGATTGGCCTAAGTAAATTTGACAGCTCTCCTTAGTGACAAAAATTTCTTGCACTTCTTGTACCAAAACTCATACTTGAAAGAATTATGTTGCCATAGTAGTTATTTCATGTCCTTTCTACTGGTCTCTTGAAGGGATTAAAACTACTCTGAACCTCAGCTTGTTTTGAGGTCAGATGACTTCTTTTCTAGCACAATTTGAAATGTTGATTTCAGCCCCTACTCCACCATCCCCAAGTTAGTATAGTTAGTATAGTCTGTGATTAAGCACCTCTGTCTAACTTTACTATTTTTCTATAACTTTCTGAAGAATATTTTTAATATTAATTATTCTTCCCAAAGGGTGTTAGTCAAGTTTCACTTGTGAAATGCTACAGTGTTGATCTTTGTCATCTACTGTTCTCCTAAACTAAAGCTGTGTTTTGAACTGTCCTTACTGGACTTGCAAACAAGCATGTAAAAAAGTTCAAACAAACCAAACCCGAAACCACTCCAACCCACACAGGCCCAAGTTTGAAATCTCCAGCTTTCAGTGTTCATTGTAAGGATGAAAATACAGAAAGGTGACAGAAGACACTTTTTTGCTGGTGATTGGGACTGGAGCAGAGCTACCCCATTGACAAGGGTGGCCAGACTTGTGTAGGGGTTTGCTTTGTCCTCGTGGGAACAGAGAAACCTTGTACAGTTGGTAGTGCAAAGCATCCTATGAGTGAAGATAAGTTAGAAGAGCATATACAGTGCCTCAGGTGACTAAACTTCATAATAAGAGTTCATTAGTTAGCTTCTTTCTATTTCTGACTTTTCTATTTTTGTTATTTTTGTTGTATATGATTTTAATAATTCAATGAATTTTATTTAGGTATCGGACTCCTCCAGGACGCCTTTGCTACAAGGTGTGATTATGGCCTTCTTTTAATGCAACTTTATTAATAATCTTATGGTTTCTTTTTTTCCCTCTGCTTCCTTTTTTTCAGTCTTTTTTTGCATCTACTTTTTGATTCCTCTGAATAACTCAATAGAAGAGGGTAGAACTGAAGGCAAGATATAAATCTGTCTTCACACTTAGGTGTTTTGGGATTTTTATTTTTTTAAAGGAATACAGGAAAATGTAATATTAAGTATGAATAGAGCCATGATTCCTAAGCCTGAAGGCAGACTTTGTATGCTTCTCTATTGTCTGACTTCCCAAATCCCTAGGAGTGTCTTCAGATATTTACAGTCACTGTTAGTTTCTTTTCTGTTACCTGTATTGCAGTCCTTCACCTGATTGTTGTGTCAGTGCATTGACATGAAAACCTGCTTAGTGCTAAACAAGGATTTGGTTGTCTTCTGTCATAATGCTGAGCATTATCAATTTGCCTTTAGTAATCATGTCTGCAGTCCCTCTGTCATCTTACTGCTCCACAATGTCCTTTATCCTGTCCTGTCTGGCCTGCTTGCAGTGGGAGCCGGGATTCAGAGCAGCTTTTGTGGTCTTGCTGCTACACAGTATCTGGACTGCAGCAAGGTTTGACCTTTCTTGGCTGTAGCTCATGACTGCAAATGCTGATGGTATTTATTTTCACTGTCCACACAGCTTGAAGAGTGCAGTGCAAGCTTTCAAATTTCAGCTTCTTGTGGAATTTAAGCATTTAAATATAACCTTGAATTATAGTTGTTGGTCTGGAGTTATATATCTATTTATAAAGTTTAGGGTGTCTGCTCTGTACACTGAGGACAGTTTGAAATGGTGAACTCTGCCTGACTGTGTCTTAAATTCTCAACTAGAAAGTACTTTTCTCACTAGCTTCTTTCTTCTAATAAAGACTACTTTAACAATTTAAGTGTCATTACAAAGCCTTAATACTAAAAAAATCAGATATAAACTGAAGATGATATTAGAAAGTGGGAGGGGTTTTGTGCAAATTAAAAGCAGATGGCCAGACTGTGGTTTTTATAACTTAAAACTCCTCTGTCCTGCTGTGTACACTGAAGTTTTTGGATAGGTTTGTTAAAATCAGTTTTTCAGTTCCTACTTTATACATATGACAAATACTTGATTCCCTAAGATAGCTCTGAAGTCCCATAATTTGTAGCTGAGATCATTTCTGTTTCTGCATACTGATGCAGTTCTTAAATTCTAGTTATGCTCTGTGTGGCTTTTTTATGGGGTAGTCTTGAGTTGTAGTGAGTTGCTGCACAGAAAAACATTTTAACTATTCACTGAAGCACAAGGATTTCTTGGGGGAGTAATGTACCTACTTTCCTGCCACCTAAATGGGCAGTATTGCTGCTGTGAAGTGTATGATAATGTGTCTCCTTGGTTTTCTGGATTGCTTATACTCTTCATGTATGCCTTCATGATGAATTAATTTCATACTTATTTTCCAGTTCTTGTGATTTAATTTTAAAATACTGTTTTTTGTATCAGTACAAGGTATGAAATAATTTCAGTAACATCATGAAAAATCTAGTGGACTACTACAACTTTGAAATCTTCTACATTGAATATTCTTGTAACTTCTAAGAGTTTGTCAGTTTGAAGTATTTAGCATTTATCTCTGAAGGAATAAATCAACAGATCTGTCATTGGCATGTTAAGACACCATACACCTGCTGCTTAGTACCATAATTTTTATAATCACACTTTTAGATACTCACAAATTTATCATAGTTGTAAGTTATTAAGGATCCTGGGAATACAGCATCATCAAAGTGAATCTTGGAAGCAAATGTGTGCATAGGTACTGTGTACTTTTACAGAGAGGAGTTTGCATTCCCGTTTCTAGTTTGTCTCTGTGAGAGTGGGTTTTTTGGAGATGAGTTTGGTGGTTTTAAGTTGTAATAGTTCACCATGTTAGGAGATAGGTTAAACATAAATGTAGTTTAGTTACAAAGCTGTCTTAATACCTCCCCCTTAAAAGCTGTCAGGAATTCAGATCTGGGAGCAAATTTTATAAATCTCTTCCAGTTTAAAAATGTTCATCAGTGCTCCACAATGTATGGTCAGATTGCTTTGGCTTTTTCAAGGGATAGAGCAACAACTTTGTCCAGCTTTGTGACAAGGTGCCTTCATCTTGCTGTCAAGTTGTCATAAAGATTCCTGCAACTCCTGCTGAGGCTTAGAGGATGGACTTGTCCTGAGAGAATGAACAGCAGAGATGCACATGTGGGAAAAGCTGCTTAATGCAGTCTTGTACCTTTAGAGAGGCACCTGTTGTCCCCAGCTTCAAGCTATGGCATCTCCTTCTGTGTAGAAGAGAGATTAGGAACAGGGTGGGCTGGTTTTTATAGACTTGTTACATTTATCTTAAAAAAATAAACAAAAGCAAAACATCCTTCTTGCTTTACTAGAAATTTTTAAGTATTTTAGATTTTAAAGTTAACTTAAAAATCTCATTATTAAGCAGACACTTTAAATACAGGTGCTGTTTTCATCATTTGTAGAAAAAAGTAATTTTTTTTTCTTCTTACAGTGTTGTGGGGTTAAAAGAAGAATCTTTGAATATGGGATCCACTGAATTGTTGCAAACTGTGTTAACTCTTAATTCCAGAAGCATCTTGTCGATTTAATAGGAAAACATTATACAAAACAGCTTACCAAAATTATCTTCACTGCCAGCTGCTAGATGATCCTCCCTAGGATGAAGGAAGATATATGGAATGACTTGATGTAATATGGTACTGTGGGGGAAGTTGTTCTTATTTTATCCTCAAAACAAATACTTCAATCCTCATTCAAGGGGATTGTTTGAGTTCTGTAATTGTAGGGAGTGTTTTGCTTTGGGTAACTTTTGATGTGGATTTCTGGTCACAGTGCAGGGAGAAAATTCTGGACATACTGAAATGAATGTAAGATTGTCATTAGCACAGGAGCTGGATATTCACTGCTGGACTGAGTGTGTGCTGTTGCTGTAATTCAGTTGTCTATTGGCAAGACTGGTGCCTGCCTTAATTCTTACTGTCTTAATTCTGACACATAAAGAGAGGGATATGAAAGTCGGTTTGATACTGTGGCCACTAGGCTGTCCTGAGCATTACCCCAGTCCCACTGACTTGTTTTCTGGAACTGCCATCTCAGTTTGCTGCACAGCGCGTTGGTGTGGCTGGGCTATGAATCAAACCTACTTTTGATAAGGTATGTTAGTCTACCTTGCAATGAAACAATTCTGTTGGCATAAAAGAAGGAATGGCACAGAGATGGGTCACAGCTAGAGAAGAAGAGAGGAATTAATGGAACTAGTCTCTTTGCCCTGTATATAGAGTTACACCACAATAAAATGTGTACAACCCAACAGTGTCAGAGCCTGGCTTTGTGTTGCTAAGGATTCTCCGGTGGGTGCTGCATAATGAGAAAACAATTGTGTGGAAATCTGCCCATCTTAGATCAGAAACCACACAGTGAGCAGCTGCTTCACAGGAAGACAGGGAGGGTTTGCTATTGAGCAGGAGATGCCACTATGGAAAAAACCTCTGTAGAATTTTCTATCTTCTGATGCTGAAAGCATTATCCCTCATGCTAATAATCCTGCCAAGCTGGGCATGTGGGCTTCTTGATACATTCTTTTTCTCAGCATTAGTTGTACTGCTTCTGTATCTTGTGTCTCTGGTTGTCAGCTACCAAAACTGTCCAGTTCCTGGCCTCTTATTAATTATGTTTAATTCTGAAGCCCTCAAACTGATGGTCTCTTTGTCACACTAACAAATGTGTATATTACTTCTGTAATTCATTCAATGCCTTGTCCCAAGGGAAAAACCTTCACTGCCCTCCAGTAATACAGCAGTGTGTAGGGAAAGGGGTTGCTTTTTAGTCAGGACAAAGTATAAATTTGTTTTGTGTTATTCAGGTGATCTAATCAGTTACACTAATTGGAAAGTATAATCAATCTACATAATAGTCTGGTTTAGATTCTCTTCTGTTGCAGGACTCTACAGTTCCATTTCCTTTACCCTTTTTAAAATAAGGGGAAAAAACACAAAGAAATGTTACCAGTGGTTTGTTTTTACTACTAATAATAGGTAGGCTTTACAGCCATGAAAAGAGAAAGCCAGTCTTTCTGTTCAAATTTTTGCTTGCTACCTGTAAAAGTCAGGTTAGATCCTAGAGTACTTACAGTTCTGCAAACTGTGTTTTTGAAAAATTTGCTTAACTCCAATTGATTTTCGGTCTTTGTATTTAATAATTGAGATACTTCTGACACAAATTTAATTTCTTAAAGAGGACTTGAGCCCTTGGTTGGAGGATGCTTTTGTAGGGGAAAGCATTAGCTAATAGAGCTTTGATTATTTGGCTTGAACACTTTTCTGATCTGTAGAGGACTTCCTATCTGTATGCTGCTGAAATGCACTCTAACACATTTAATTATATTTCTCTTAGCTAACAAATACTTTGGATCACTGGGGGAAAGCAGTATTTCTTTATAAAGAACCATTTCCTTGTCCTTTTTTTTTTTTTACATTTAGATGATGGAACACCTGGATTACACAGGAAATGAAGAAAGCACAACATCAGCCATTGAACAGCCTGGAGGACAATGACATATGGAATCCTGAGTTAAAATGGCATTTGAATTTTTGACAACTAAATTACAGTAAATTTGGTGAAATTTTACAGTAGAGTGTTTCCCACTCTGTGTAAAAGGGTTTTTTATTCCTCCACCAATGTTTTTATGGAAAATATTGTTAATAACATAAAAGTAATCAAAATAGACTTGCATTTTTACAGCCAAACCATAGCTAGTAAAACGGTGCCTTATTTTGATTTAAATAAAAGGATATTTTCTATGCAATTTTCCAACTGTCTTTCTATACAGTGTATTTTTATAAAAGTTGCTTGCCCATATCAGTTTGATGCGTGAAATTTTTTTTTTAATTTTGATTGAGATCAGTCAAGTTTCTTTGAAAAAAAATACAGTACCTTTCATAGGATTTCTTTCCAGATTTTGAATGAAAGGTTTGATACTAATGGAGTTATAGCAACTGCAGAATAAAACTATAGTTCCATTTCTACAGGGAATTCCATAGTGTGTGTGTGTGTACGTTGTAAGCCATAAAATAAATAACAGGGCAAATTTAGTGTGGGGCTGTGAGCTCTTCACACCCCTCCATTGTGTCGCTGGCTTATGCCTTAATTGTGTAAATTGTTAAGATTTGGTGCAAGTCTTTCGATTATATACATCACCAAACATTAAAAAAGGGGAGAGGTACTTACACAGTAGTCCTGAAAACTTCTGTGCAGCTCCTGGCATAGCTGACAAACAAGATGGTGGGAAAGGCAAGAAGTTTTTTGCTTAATAAATGTTATTTTAGGAGGTGGGGTGAAATGTTATCCCTGGGCTGGTTCTTCTACAGATTAGGTCTGTATTCATGGTCTTCATTTGGCTGTGGATCACTTCAAAAGGGTGGGGGAAGGACAGATTTGATTTTTTTTTTTTTAATTTACATTCTGCATCTGCATCATACTGGGTTTTTTAACTCTTTTTGAAAATTATTTGCAATTGGTTAGATAAAACAGGTTTGAATAGTGCTAGTGGTACTTGTCTTAGTTAAGGCCAATGCATGTGTTTAACTTGTTTAATCTTAGTTTGTTTTAGCTCTTAAAGACTTGGAAAAGGACAAATAGTTTAAATCATAATTTGCATTTAGAAAAGTTTGAGTTTGACACTAGTTCTTTTTTCAGGAAACAGCAAACTGAGGGGGATTAGGCATAGAAAATTTGTATAGCTGTAGTGCTAACACTTCACACCAAAGAAAACTGGAGAAGGCAACAACAGGAGACAATGCATTGAGTTCACTTAGTGCCAATGTCAGGTAGTTGTTAAAACATTTTTCCTATTCTTTAAATGAATGTCATTCCTGTAGTCGGTACAAGTTCAAGAACCCTGGGAAAACAACTGAGTAAGCACATGCTGGGCAGTGGCAATGGAGGCTTTCCCGCAATGCCTCACTCCCTGTTAGTCTGAAGGTCACCTCCAGACTGACTTTGTAGTTAGTTTGGGGCATGACAGCTCAGGAAAACTTACCCAGATTAAATCTAGTTTAGCTAGATTTACTTTGGAAGTATGCTAATTAAGGCAATTGTAAATCTATATTGGCAGTTAACAAAGGCTTGTGACAAATTCACTGCTTTATGTAATTTATATCAAGTTTAAACCTTTGTTTGCAAGAGCCAGGAGCAGGCAGACTGACAGTCTGGATATCAGTTGTTGCCATTCACAGAGATTGACCGTGGTGCCAGTTGATATGGGTGAGATAACCACCTTGTTTGCAGCTTCCCTAAAGAAACAGAAATTACAAGCAGTTTTTGTGTGTTAGTGGCTCCTCATCTTGACTTGAGCTTGAACTGACAGCCTTGGAATGCAATGGTCATCTTCAGTTTTTGTTTGACTGGCATTTTATGATAAATTACAGCATACCTCAATGTTCCAATAGCAGACTAAAAATGTGTCTTGCTGTGTTGTCATGCTCTTTGGCAAGCCCAGTATCTGCCAAAGTTCAGTGATTTTGGAGAAGTTTCTGAAAATTCCTGAAGCAGATAAAGAAGTTGTAATTCATTCAAAGCCAAGCACAATTTGAAGCCCTCAGAAGCTTCACAAATCTATGTAGTATGACTTCTTTGTCTCTTTGAAATCTTCTGCATGGCGGATTTATTAAATTTTCAGTTAAAAGTGATAATGGAATTGTTATAAATAAAGAAGACCTTTGGCAATGTAAGTGTATTCAGCAGCTGGCTGTGGAAACTCTGTCTTGTTCTGTGCCTAATAATGCTCCATGCCTGATCATGCCTGAGGTTTCACACATGTGCTGCAGTTTAATGGGATGTAAACTAACTTTTTTTCTTTCAAATGCGTAGATGCTTTATTTACAAAAATTAAGAATGGAGTTCAAGATTTTATATAAATAGTAGGTTAGTATTGACTACTGAAATGAAGTTTTATAAGTTCAATAGAACTGATTGCAACACTTCTAGTAATTTTTAATGTTTTTTAAAATTAAATTTGGTTGAGCTAAACACTGTTAAAAGCCTTGTTAGTCATACTTTAATAGGAAAATCTTACTACCTTTTCATTGTATGTTTACTGACAACAGCCCCCTTATGACTCTTAAATTATCACCTGAAGAATGTTATTAATAAATGTTACTTGGAAAAAAATTTGAGTAATTGCTTTGTTCTAATTCATCTTTTTCTTACTGTGAATGTTCATGGCAAACAGGTAACACTTCATAATACCAAGTAAATTAAAAATATGCAATATATCCCCAAAAATATGTAGTTGCAGTTTTTATCCAGGTATCCAAGTTATGATTCTGTTTGTTAAGTACCTTTATGGTTTGGTGGATTACTTTTCTCCTTTTTCTCTATTTTTTTTTTTTCTGGAGGGAAGGGCAAGGAACTGAAGTCTATGAACTGACCTACATCAGTTTTACTGGTCTGATCAGCAGATACTTGTTGCACAGCTGTTAGTCATGAGCTCTTGGAAAGTACCTGACAAACGGTGAGCTAAAAATTGAGCAGGTGCAAACTTCGTGATAGTAAGAAGCTACTTGTAGTCAGCCACAGTGCTGTAGATTCATTGTTCAGCTGAAGGTGTTTGGCCTTAGACATGAGGGCAAGAAACTGCCACACCTCAGACTTGAAACCCAGGCTGGGTTGGAAACATTGGGGAGGAAAAAATCTCTGAACCTGAGTACACTTGATATGTGATCCTTGAGACATCCCTACAACCCTGTGGTAGTGTGTTTGTATAGAACGTGCTTTTAAGTATTTGGAGCCTCTTCTGCTCGTGCCTCTTCTGCTCAGTAACACTGAGTATGTCAATACTTAAACAAAAAAGAAAACAAGAATGTTTTAAGTTTTGGAGAAAACTCTCCAAAATGTTCTTTCAAATGACTTGTTTTAACAAATAGAGAAGCTAAGAAGGACAGCTGCAGTCAGCAAACTTGTGTTTTGCTATCTGTTCCCTAAGCATTCCATTGTTAAGGCTGCTCTATTTGACACACTGGCAAAACTGTAAGTCTCAAAATTTCTTCTAAGAAAGAGGATGCCTGCTATTCGGAGCAGCCCAGTTTTTACAACACAGGTCCTTTTAGACACAATAATAAGATTTTTCCTGTGACTGTGGTCAAACACTGGCATAGGTTGCACAGAGAGATGGTGGAATCTCCATCCTTGTAGATACTCGTACAAGTGGGCTCAGGCGTGGCAGCCTGCTCTGAGCAGAGGGGTTGGACTAGACAACATACGGAAGAACACTCCACCTCTACTGCTCTGATTATTTAGGCTCTTTCTTTGTTTTCCAGCTTCAATAATCTGCAAGTTTTTTTCTTCATGGAAAAACTCAAATTTTGTCACCACAACAGCAGTTTGATTTTTTTTTTCACTTAGAATAATATACTAAACGGTTAGATTTAAGCATATTTAAAAGTTGTCTTTGGATTTGTAATGCTTTCAGAAGCTGAAGGCACTGCTATATTTTCGAGTAGCACATTTTCTGAGTGAATGGTTTATTTTCACAGTTTTTAAGGAAAGAAGGAGGAGGATTACTCACTGTTACCCTTTTGTCAGAAGTGAGTGCTCAAAGTTCAAGGTTTTGTGTTCTTGAGAGAGGTTGATGGTGGAGATTCAGGTATCTCTGGAATTCCTCTTATTGATAAAGAATGTGCAAGATCCTGTTTCTCTGAATAGAGGGCATAAAATAGCTGAGAATAGGTTTTTTTGCTTGCAGCTCAAAGACCTTTTAACCAAAAGAGCGTTTAGATCAAAGAGCTTTCAAGCTTTTTGTTAGGAGTGTGGTCACAGGTATTCTGCTGTCTGGTTTCTGTTCTCTCTCCGTACTTTTTTCTGTTTGGAGCAGTACCACCATGTTTTGAAGTGTCTTTGCACATTAGTTTGTCTTGGGCAGTAGTATGTTCTTCTGTTCCAATATGGAGGCCATTAATGAGGGGATTTAATCTTTTGACTCTATGAAAAAAAACAGCCATCGTGCCTACCAGGTCAATCCATCAGTAACAGTAATTTAAAACACGCTGATCTTCTTCATGTCCTTGTATGTGTTATGGCCCCATTGACTTTCTGGGGTACATTACTGTTGGTGTAACAGCCAGATTTAGATTTGGAAACAAACAAACAAAAAAAAGTAAGGGGGACGTTTTGCAGTTTCATCAGAGGCCACTGTGTTCTTGTGCTTGTTCTTGCAATGTTTTGCAGAAAGGCTACCAGAATATATCAACTTGTGTGTTGTAGATGCTTGGGAATACAAGGGAATTCAACAGGTATATTGGTACATTTAAAAGTTCAGCAATAACTCAGTTAATTTATATTCTACCCTTGTTGTGATGCGTCCCTATCACAGCTACAAGAAAAGTGGGCTTCTTTTAATTAAATGTTCCTTTCAAAAGGTAGTGGAAACTTACTTAGGAAATTGATCCATCCTCATGGTTTTAAGGCAACTAACTGCAGAAAATTAGCAAACAGGTTTTTATCTGGTAAGTCAATATTTCTGTGGTAGCTGATTTCAAAAATAGATTTTATAAGTAAACTTACATTATAGTAACAACGGAACCAAGAGCAAAGGCTTGCCCACTGGTACCTTTTTCTCCAAGAAATGGGACAGCAAGCCTCTGCAGGACAAAGTGACACTTTTGCCATGGTCACTGTCAAGTAAGAATTGAAAGCTGGACAATTAAGACCAGTCTTGTCTAGGGGCGCTTAAAATTTTACATTTTGATTATGAGTTACCTATCCCTGGATTTAAAAGAAACCCAAAACATCAAGAAGCAGAGCTCTTTGAACTTGTCCCTAGTTTCTAAAATTCAGGCACCTCTGCCTCTTGCTGCTTTCTCTGCTGGTTCAGGCATTGCAATCCTGGAAGTTCATGCTGCACCTCTGCTTCCTGCATGTGGAGCATCTCTATGCAAAGGCCACCTTACTGTCTGACCACCATGCACCTGCTCAGCTGCTAACAAGTGAAAACAGGAGAATTTGTGAGCCCAAAGATTGCAGCTGGAACAATTTTCACAAATTCAGAAAAATTTATGGGGAGAGAAAGTTCAGAAGGAACAAAACAAAGATGAAGTTTTATTTACATTTTTAAAGGCAGGCACCGACAAAATCTTGGAAAGGGTCGCCATTATGTTGTAAATGTACTTATACCGTTACTGGCAGCTACTGGTTTTACACATCTAAATAGAGATGAGTGGTGGCACACCCTTGGCAGTTTTGTGCAGCCTGTGTGGGTTAAGCTCTCAAACGCAGTTTCTGAGCAGGAAATAGTGTATCGTAGTCCCAAATACAGGATACACTTACATTTTATTTTAAATGATGGATTGGGTAATGTATTTTTATACACTCATGGAGCATATGAAAGGAAAAATCCCACATTCAGAACTACTTGTACTCAATTAGCTCATTAACTTCATATTCCTTCCTATTAATTTGGAATATCTTTAATGCAGATTTTAAAACTGTAAAACCCACCTCCAGTTGCTTGGTGTGGGTGTGACAAGCCATCCCACGAAGCGAAACTAGAGTTACTCGTTTTACACTCTGAGCTTGGCCTATTTGGTTATCGGGCCCTTTGTGGTGCCATCAGACACCCTACTGTCTTTCCCTATTGGTGGTGATTTCCCATTCCCGGCAAAGCACTGAAGTACTGAAAAACTGAGAAGCCTCACATACCATTCCCTACATGTGTGTTGCAAAGTAAATGGCTTTGCATTGTGCCCTTAGTTAACACTTAAATGCAGTGTTGCTAGAGAGGACCTGAACTGCATTGGTGGTCTTCAGGTGATGCCAGATCAGATCTCTTGTCTCCAAAGGCATGTTACCTCCAGCTCCCCTTTTTGGGCTCGGTACTGTAAGACGTCAGTGTTATTTTGTCAATTTTAATACCTGAGCAGTTTTGTCACTTTAATTTAAATACATATATTGCTTGTGAGATTGGAGTCTAATGAGATTATTTGTTTTTTGTTAAATATGCAAAATTAATGTGTATTATTTTTCTCCTGCTATGTCTCGAATTTACGACCTATTTCTTAAATGTACAGCTAAGACACTTTTTTCTTTTTGAGGGAATACGCCTAACACATTACATAGACTACTCTTTGGCTTTAAGGAACCTTGGTTATAATGCAAAAAGATTACTAAACCTGTGGGACCTCTTTAGAAGATACGTGTAACTCTGGAGTGTTTCACATACCAACAAAGTAACCAAAACTACCAGACAGTTTAAAAACTGTGACGTTATGCATTTTTTAATTTTTATTTTCCCTAGCATCAGTGGTAAGAAGCCTCCTCCTTTTGGGTTATATTTCCTGAGTGTTGTGAGTAACAGCAATAGGCTGGTTGTGCTTACTCCTATTTTGAAACAGAGAATTTTGAGTTGCTGTGAAGTTGCATATATGTAACGTTATTTGGTATTCTACAAACTGTGTTCACAAAAAGCAATACCAGCGCTAGAAAAACCTTTCACAAATAATGGAAGGAATTTACAGATCCCATTAACCCATTATGGTTTTCTTTTGCCCAACTTGACAAACTTTGAACTTTCATATGGGGAAAAAAAAAAATTATCCTCTACTTTCAGGAGTAGAAGTCAGAATGTAAACTGACAAGTTGCCACTGTAGGTAAACAGCTGATTTACCTGGATAAATCAGAAATGGACAAACCTATGGCTAAAGGGGGATAAAAAAGGCAGTTGGGACAATTAACCCATTTCAAAAATATGAGAAGTGAACCAGTAGTGACTCTTTTCCATCAGATTACATTAGTTAGGGACAAAAATGTTTTCTACACAGAATCCATTTGACCTTGAGTAGGATATTAACTAGATCTCCTTATCAGTTGGCATTTGCAACTGATTTAACTAGTTGAATTTCAGCACTTAATAAGTGCAGAATAACAGCACCTATCTGGTAAAACTTTTTGCGGGGTCAAAGTCAAACACAGTTTACTTTCACTTAATGTTAACTCATACAATTTCTCATGAAGAGGAATGCTGTATTTTTTTTTAGTGGATGAGTCAGTATTTCATCTATGTGAGGGTGAGTGAATAATCAAACAGCAGCATCCTGGCTGCTGAATATTGCAATACTGAGAAAAGAGCTTCCTTAGAGAGGTTTCTTATCTTTTAGCACTTACAGTGAGATCAAGTTACAGCTGCTTTAATAAGATGTTGAACCCATTAAGGTTGACAGCACAAATTTTACTAGTTCTGGTTATGATTACATAAAAAATTAAACATAACATGTCAAGGACAGACTGATGGCTTGATTTGAGATACAAAATGAGATACAGAAACTACATAACAAAAGGAACTGTTTAAACCAATTATATTCAATTTGAGATAGCAGAAGCTTGCTTCAGGTTAAAGTTCCTTGAATGCAATAAGTTATAAAATAATGCTTCATTATTTCCTTCTCAGTCACAGCTGACACCTGCTGATTTGGAAGGAGATATCTGAGAAATTTTGTGTTGACTTATTGGTGTGATTGAAAGGTAACACTTAGCTTGACAAGAAGCAAATACTTATCCTACTGCTCAGCCCTCTGAGGCTGAGGTGCAGTGATTCACAAGATTTAACTGTCTGTACAAGGATTCACCTCTTGGATGACTAATTCTGCTGGCTTAGGGTCAAATCGTGCCACATTCTGTGAAGCTGATCAATGTAATAAGAGGATATAAGGTGACTTCCTTAGGCCATGTGCCATCACTGCCAGGTCACAGGGATATATCTCACTGGGGTGCTGCGTCCTGCCCCCCCCCCCAACACTCTGAAAGCTGACGCTCCCTGACAGCATGAGGCAGAGAGGATGTTGATGACTCATTTTCCTTTCACTTTTATCTCAAGCTGTTCCAGTGAAACAAATGTGCTGTATTTCCATCTAAGCTTATCAGAATTTGATGGCAATCTCTCTAAAATTTTGCAGGATCAACAGGGGATAAAAGGCATGGAAATTCCTCACCTCAAGCGTGTTCTCCTAAACAACAGCTTATACCACTGAAGTTAAGTTTCTTTTTCCTTCTAGATCTTGGGTTTACAAATATGAAACTTAGAGGCCAACATAATAACCAGTATTACCCAAATATTGCCGTGAGACAATGAGATGAAGGATCAAGTAATAGAATAATTTGCTCATTAACTTAATGTGGGATGTGGGCTGTAGATAATTAAATAGAAAGGGAAGAGAAGGAAGAGAGAAAGCAGGAATGGGGTATTATATCAGAAATGCTTCATGATGTTAGTTGAAGAATTAAAAAATCCCCCATTTTCTCTGCTTTGCTTTGGAAAGTTCTTGAACCATCTCCCC
>VXBA01005297.1:248079-282836 GCA_013399895.1 Serilophus lunatus | reverse complement strand
AAAAGTCACCGAGCTTCCATTTCTCCTTCTGTTTCTGCCTCCTAAGCCAAGAAGTAGTATATGGGAATCCAAGCAGGAACGAGTAGCTGTAGATCAGCAGACTTGGGAGTTCTGCAATAAGAGTGTGAATGTAGCCTGTTTGTTGTGTGGTCTTGGACTCAGAACTAGTTTAACTTTTTCCTGGAAAAGCCAAATTTTCCTATTCAATGGAAATTGAGAGTCCTAGGGAACATATTTTTCATATCTATGTAAAATAGCACGAATTCCTCAGAAGTTAAAACAAGCATTAGGATCTCCCCTGCAGCTGAGGAACTGCCTGCAGCAACACCCTAATGAGAGCTGGATGCCTCAGTCGGTGGATCTTCTCAAATTTGCACCTATTGTTTGCAGCAAAGGGATTCTGATACCAGAATTTACAACTGGACTTGCCCTGCTAAGTGGCTGTTAATGCGAGGACGTTTTGTTTCTTGTTATCTACATTCTGTGTAAACTTGCAGCTGCCAGTTCTGCTGCTTTTTAATGCTCGTTTTGATTTTTGATCATCCCTGTCTAATAAATGGCGTGGGTCTAAGGAATTTGGGAACGTACCGACCCTTAGACTCTTAAGAGACTGTCTCTGTCATGCTGTGGCTCGTCAGTTGTCGACTGAGCTTTGCTACCCTGTGATGCACAAGCCTGTGGTTCAGGTGTGAGCACACTGTCAGTTGAATCCAACGCTAGGACAGAGTTAACGTTGGCATTTTGCAGCAAGGGGAGACAGATGATACCTGCTTCAACAACTCTTAACAGCTAACAAATGATCAGGCCTGACAACGAAAAATCGAAAGTTTTGAATTAGTTTGACTGTTTCAATTGAGTTTATACTTTATTACTGCTTTTATATGGCTATGGTGCTTTAAAAAAGGTACCATGACCTTTGAGCCAGATTTTACTCACTCTCCATTGTAAGGGAAACACTGAGCTATTGCACTGCATACGTCTTACCGTAATATTCGAAATATATTTTGGATGAGAGATTTTGCTAGGACATCCTTAATTTTTCGTGTTTAAGGAACACGAATAATTTGAACCAAACTTAATTAATCTCTTCTCCCTTACAAATGCTGTTTACTGTAGAACAGTTTGTGCAAAAGATATATAATTACACATGTAGTAGAAATTATTGTAGGAGGCTTTTCATTTGTGGTACCGGCTCTTGACGTTTTCAGGTTGCATATGGGGACCAAAGAAGACAAGGACCCTGCCCTGGGCAGTTCCTGATCTAAAAGTGGGAACTGAACTGATGAAAGAAAACTATCCTCCTTTTTCCCTCCAGAACGAACTTCCCTTCAGTTTCGTTCGGGCCGGTTACAGGATTCGGACATTGCCATGTGTCAGCAGGGGTGGCAAGAAACGCATGAACGAATCTGAACTAACGCTGTTCGCTGCTCTATAGTTCACGTAAAGAATAACGCCGGGTCTCTCTCCAGAGGCGGCAGCGGCGGTGATGTGCCCGTGCCCGGGCTGAGGTGACAGCTCGTTACCGGGAAGTGGAGCCCCTACCCGTGCCCTCCGATGCAAGGCCGATGTTTTTGGGGAAGCTACAGGGTTTCGGGCGTGGAGCCCCGTCTCCGAACCTCGCCTTCCCAGCCAGGCGTGTTACCGTCCCGGGAAAGTCAATTTTTAACATCTTCTCTGCTGTTACCTCCCCGGCCCGGCCGCCTGTCCGCCGGCAGACGCTGAGGCTCTTTGAGGGTATCTTGGGGCTCCCTCGGCGTGCGGAGGGGCCAGACACCCCCTGCCCTGCCGGGTTGTCCCGTCCTGTCTCGTCCCGTCCCGGGCGGGCAGCACCGCCCCGGCCGCCCCCTCCTCCCCCCGAGGGCGGTGCGCGCTGACGCGGCAGCGCCGCGGCTTCTCCGCCGGTCGAGTCGCACAATTATGAGAAAGAGGCGCCGGGCCGAGATCGCCGCCAGCCCTAGGTCCCGGTGCGGAGCCGAAACAGCGCCGTCCTCCGCGCCCCGCGCCTCCCTTCACCCCCGGTGCGTCGTCCTCGCCCGGCCGCTCCCCACCCAGCCCTCCGCCGCCGCCGAGCTCAGCCCCGATAGATGGAGACAGGCCCCGCCACCGCCGACGCCGAACCACGAGCAGGAGCTGCCCGGCGAGAGGAGAACCAGAGTCGGCGCCGAGACCCAGCCCGGCCCTGAGGAGAATGGTGAGGGTGGCGGTGCCGGGGGTGCTGCGGGGGCGGCGGCGGGGCCGGCGCGCCCCGCAGGGAGGGGGGAAGGGACGGGGCCGGCGGCTCAGACCTGTCCCAGCCGGCTGCCGCGGGTCCCGGCCGCCCCGAGCCGCGGCTGCTGATCCCCTGCCCTCCCGGCGGCGNTGCCCCGCAGCGGCTGCTGCCGCCGCCCCGGTGCCGCTGGTCCCGCGGGGCCGCTGCCCCGAGCAGCGCTGGGTCCCGCGGCGGAGGCACCGCACCGCTGAGAAGGGGCAGCTGCCGGTCTGTGTGCGCTCCGAGCGCTGCCGTGCTCCGTCATGACGGTTTTGTCTAACACCGGAATTCACACGGCGCGCTGAGCAGTTCTCTGGGCTGCAGCAGTTCTCCCCTTTTGATCTTTCCACTTATTTTTTTTTAGTTTCTAGATGTTGTCATATACAAGAGAGAGTATAATCACTTGAAAAGGGTATGAGTGTCTATAAAGAAACAGTTTTAATTCCAGCTCTTTTTTCTGGCTGCTGCTTTGTTCTTGATCCCTATAAGTTTATTCCTTTATTGATATAGAATTTAGAGTGATTCATCACATCAAGTGCTTTCAAGTAATTTTGAAAATCTACGTGTGGAGTCTAAATCTGTGGATGTCTACATTCTGCTTAAGCTTCTAGTCAGATGCTTTGTTTCATTATAAATAAAGGTGTTTTATTTCACGACATTTTGTTTAAGACCACAGGGATTCAGCGCCCATGAACTGTTCCATCTCTGAGTGTGTCTGTGAACTGTGTGGAAATGTGGGTTGTCTTTTTCTAGAATGTGTAAATCCAGCACTCCTCTAGGAAGAAGCTGAAAATGCAACTTTCCCTTCTGACTTGAAAGACTGCTTGGCATCTCCCACTTGTGCAGTACTTGCTTTTCTCAACTGATTTGGTGTTGAAGTTTTTTTGTTTGTTTTTAGTTTCAGGCAGAGGAGGTTTTTGTTTAGTTCCATCTTTTATTTAGCTCTGGTTGGTTTATTTGGTCCTGACACAGAGGAGAAATGCACGAATTTGTTTTAACCATCATGGCTTTGCAAACTAAAAGGTCTGCAATTTTTCCAGCAATGTAACATATTTCCAGTGTTTTATATTTGCTGTGTGTTTACCAAATATTTTGGAACCACTGTTTAACAGGTGTTTTGCCTGAGTTGAAATGCAGGACATTTTACGCAAGTTCATTTTGCTAAAATTTTCCCTACTGCTCCATGACTATTTAGGACCCTTGAATAACTGCTGGACAGTATCCAACATTAAATCAGGAATTATTCTAAAGAGTGCGTTGTTCAGTGTGGCAATTGTGGCTGTTCAGTCTTTTTTTTTTTTTTTTTTTTTTCAAATGGATCTGTGTGGGTGAGATAAGTGTCTGCTAGATCATCCTTCATACCTTCTGGTATGAGGCCATTCTTGACTTTGCTATTTCAGGTGTGTGTGGGGGGAAACCTTTGTGCATGTGGAGCTGTTTGGACTGGGTTTGCTCTGTTTTTGCCTTAGTTTCCTACTGTTGTGCTTTGATTTTTTTTTTTTTACTTGCTTGAGCTCAAGAGTGGAAGGGTAATGTTCCCTTGTCATATAAAGGCACCCTGAAACATCACCTTTCATTTGACAGTTATCTCACGTTTAAAGATACTTTATCGGATCATCTGCCTCCCCACGTGGGTTATCTTGGAGAGAATTACTCCACTGTGTTTAAAACTTTCATTTCTTTCCTTGTCCCTTGAGGCTCTGCCTAACTAGTCTTGCTGCATTACCATTTTGTCTTACCACATCAGCTTTCTCTGCTCTGCAGGTGATAGACTGCAGCATCCAAAGCCCTCTCTTTTTCTCATAGTTATCTTTGCCACTTGCTGTGCTTCCCTTTCCTGGAAACTTTAGACCAACACCCAAACTTTTCATGCTTTCGTGTCACTTCATAAAGTGAATTTCTATTAACCATTCAATCCTTGTGAACAGTCGTGACAGATGAGTATTTTCTAAACAAAACAATATTGTTTTGAACTTAAATAATTGATGCTGACAAAGTAGAGTTTGGCCATATTGGTTTGCAATTTGCTGTCAGTGATACAGTCAGTCTGCATTTGTGTTCTTGGTGGTATTTTGCATCATTTTAATTTTCTTTTCCAGAAAGACCCTGATTAGCCTAATTAGAAGTTTCATGTGTAGCTATACTAGAGTGACACCTCTACTAAACTTCTGGTGCTGTCAGCATATTGTCTGAAACAAACTCAGATTTGAAGTTTCAATCTTTAAAGACTTGAATGTATTTTTAAACTGTAGCTTATGCTTTGAAATACTAAGGCAACCTGAAATTATACGTCTCATGACAGCATACTTAGCCTGAAAAATAGATCTTTGCCTTTTTCTTCTTTTAAAATTGATATTTTTATTGGAATTCCTAATTTCCTTCAACAGTGTCTACATTGGCTGCGCCATTTGTGTGTCCCGTTAATTTGCTGAAACAAGTTCAATTATTTCTGTTTCTTTGTCCCTCTTTTTTAAAGGCAAAGTGTTTTTTGGAATCAGAATTTATTTAAAGGTGATGTTTCTTGTTTCTGTGAATAATTCTGTCTTGGTGCATTTTAGCTTTGGTGGTTGAAATTTTGGCAGTTGACATTTTAGATGATGAATTACTGCATGACGTCACTCTCTGTGCGTATTTAGATAAGATACTTTGACCATTATTTAAGCTATGTCACTTTTTACCTCTGATGCTGTCAAATAGTTGTGGCCTCTGACAAATGAGTGTGTGCTTTACTGATTCTGCAAAATAGTCCACTTGACCTGTGGCAAAATATGAACATTTGTAGCGCCTGCTTTTTCCTCTATTGTAGTAGCTGCAGTCTTTTATTTTCCTTTATTTGGTTTAATCCTGTTGCTTTTGCTCACATAATGAGAATGCAGAGCTGATGGTGTCATGTTAATATATCATGATACAGCCTGTACTGAAAATGATCTGCTTAATCCTTGTTTTCTTTTATTTTAATTATGGCAAGCTTGGCTTTTCTTTTGCTTACATTGTAGGTGTTTCTGTATTTCAAGTAATAGAAAGCTAATCTAACAAAAGAACAAAAAAGGAAACCCCCAAAACCTTTGTATTGGCAAGCTTTACCCCCTGGCTCAGCAGAGGATTCGTTTGGCATCCCTACTGCAGGAGGGGAGGTGGGATGAGCAGGAGGTGACTTGTCTGTTTGGTAGCAGCCAGTCATTAGACCAGCACACCCCAACTGCTTCTTCTGGCTGGGTGGCACCACAGACCCAGCAGAGCAGCAGTGTCTCCATCACAGCTGTTCCACTGGAGGAAGGAATGCTATTTTCCTTGAGGTCTGGTGAGTTCTGTATTTTGCTTAGCATGTAAAGTTGATGTGAGCCATTTAAAAGCAGAAGCATGGGTTTTCTTTAACTACCAGGTTTCTGGACCCACAGTACAGCTCGAGTTTGTTTTTCTTCCCAACCACTCTAGTTCTTGCAGGTTGTGTAATTGCTGTTGGGTGAGCAGAGGAGATTTACTCCCATGTTCTTTCTCAGAAGGAAAGGCCAGTGAACTTCTGATGGTATAATGAAATATCAAACACAGGAGAGAAACTGGAATAAATAGCATTTTTATTTTTAGCTGTATAGGATTTTTTTTTCCTTCCCAGAATTTGGATGAAAAGTGTTCTGAACGTATTGGAAACACAAGGAGAAAAATATCTTTATTTCATTTGATTTTAACTGAAGGAGGATGCCATATGATTTGTGTGCTAGCATAGCTGCTCATTTTTCCACAGCTGAAAAGTCAGGATTTTAGAGCTGATTCAATAATCAAGTTGGTACTTTGTTGTGTATAGTTGCACTGATGTTTTCAGAAGATTATTCAACTTCAGAAACATCTATTGTAAACCCTCCATGAAACTTTATTGGTACTTCATCTTCCACCTGACTGTGGAGATCACTAGTTTACCTTCATATTCAGTCCAACACAGAGTGCTTATTTTGTTCCAATGCACACTGTGAGTTCTGCAAAGAGCACGAAACTGGCCAATGCACAGTTTGTTTCCAAGAGTGCTTATAGTCAGTCTATATCTGAAAATCATGCACATGTGAATCTTACCAATGTCTAGACTCACTGCTGGTAATTGTAATAACAAGAATTTGGTGGGGCCTCCTTTTTAAGTTGAAGAGCATTGGAGCTCTTTCAAGGTCTGTAGCAGATTGGTCAAGCTTTTTTCTTCCTAACCATGGATCCCAAAGCCTGGTCTGAGTGACTAATAGTGCTATTGGATTCTTTCTTCAGCTGTTTACTGCTAATTAAAGCAGATTTAAAAAATAAAAAGAGGAGAAGCCACAGGTTCTGAGAATTGGAATATTTCTATTAAGTTCTGATTTGCTGATGTTTATTTTTGTTTTTATTCTTTGCTGTCCACTTTTTGGATGATTACTGCAGTATATTTTTGCTGTGTTACATTAAAGCATTCTTGTTTGAGAATACTTTCTCAGTTACAGCTCTGAATTACTTTAATCTAGGTGTCTTTCACCAAAACTCTATAATCCTCAAAGCCTGGGAAAGTGTCTGTTACAGCTCAGTCAGTCTTAGCACAATGCTTTTTGTAATTGAATACCAGCTTCTATTCCATGCTTTGTTCACACTTACCTTTACCCAAAGCAGTACTTATTTTCGTTATCTACTTGATTCTTGTCACCTCTGCTAAGGATTTTCACTTTATAGCCCCTTGAATTGTCCTGAGTGGAGTTTTGCAAGGTGCCCCAGCTGGTAATTCTTATCCAAATGTCTGTCAATTTTTTCTGTTAGGCTGCAAAGTTTTGTGAAATGTGGACTTGAAAAACGTGGTTCTCAAAATTTAAATTTAATAAATAAGTTTATATTTATGCCTTCTACAAACGAATTTCTAGATGCTATGTTAGGAAAACACAAGGACATATTGCTTAAAAATGTCTAGACTTGGAGCACTCTTAGAGCTACTATTATTTAGATTATTATAATATTATTTCCCACTATTACTCACTTTATTAACAATATATTTCCTGACTGACCTGCAGTGCTTGAGATGTGGCTGTGTGTGTCGCAGGATAATAATCTCAGATTATGGGTTGTTGTTCAAACCCTTTGCTAGATGTTCCCACATCTGCCAAAACTCAAAGATGTGGTTTTAATCCAGTTTAAACTCATCTAAACCCTGGCTGCCACCCTTTCACTTGTCCCTTTATGCTTCCCTCTGTGCTCAGGCACTGCTTCAGGGATCTGAATTGTACGAAGTTCTAATCACCTCCTTTTTTTTGGTGGGTTATTTTGTTGGTCATTTCCCTGAATCGGCTTTCTGTGTGACCGCATAAATGTTGGTGCTGGTATGAGATGGAGTGGGGTCATGTGGAAAGGCTTAGGAAAACGGGAATGTGGCATCCCAAACTTGACATGAGCTCTGAAGCTGGATGGGAAGCTTGCTCTGAGGTGCCCGAGAGCGGATTTGTGCCATCCTATTAGTGTTTGGTTACTCTGTGTGTCCCCCACTGTACATGAATGTTTTCTGTGTTTTCCAGCCTTGTGTGCAGGCATAGATGGAGCTGTGCCGTCACAAGTCAGGTTCTGTAGCCTCATCTAAGTATAAACCAAATGACATTGTAACCCTTGTCTAACTGTACTTCGGGCACATAGCTGTTTTGGAATACGCTTGGATCTAAATTCTTGTTTACAAAGAAAAACCTTGACCTGCTTTTCTGCATGTGTGCAAACAGATGCAAGATCACTTGTTTTTACCAGATATGCTGTGCTCCAGTCTGTCTCTGAACAGAGCTACATGAAGATGGGTTTCACTCCTCCCATAAAGTTGTTTCTATTGGCATATGTGATTCACTGCTGGTAACTTGTCTCACGTAACAAAATCTTGCTCAAGTTTTTTTTTATTCTGGGTTCTTAATGTGCTGCTTATTTGCTTTTTAGTGCTCTTCCCATTCCTGCTTAACTTTCTCAGGAAGCTGAACCTGTTTCTTTGGGACAGGAGAGCCCAAAACTGCGTTCTAATAACATATCCGCCAGAGCTCAGCGCAGCAGCCAAGTGGGCAGGTTCAAAGAGGGTCATGCTGATGTGCAACATCGTTTCAATTGCATGAAGATTTGCTTTGTGGTATTAATGCAGTATCTTTGTGGCTGGAGCCAGGCTGAAAAAGCTGTTTCCTTTCAAAGCCTGTCCCTGTGGCTGCTGCGGTCACACGAGTCTTTAGTCAGGCATAACTTCAGTCACCTGGATAGGTTAAATTATGCATGTGCTTAAGTGACACATGATTGGAGCCTAAAAATACCAGTTGTGTAATTACAGAACTGTTAATCAACTTTCTCTTCAATTATAAAAATCAGTTAATCTACAAGAGTAGGTACGGTTAATGATGTTTTAAATGTCAAAGTCTTACCAGTTTCTCCTGCATTCCTGGGCTGCAGTGTTGGTCTGTAGTTTGCAGAATTCTGTTAAACAGCAAATTTAATAAAACTTCAGCTGAAGGCATTAGAAGAGTATGTGGCTGAGGGAGGTCTTCTGGCCAAAAAGTTTGAGAGAGATTGATCTTGAAGAAATTCCTGCTCATGGTAGTAATCTTGTACTAGGGAAAGAATGATGAATCACTGATACCATAGCTGACAAATATCCTACACAAGTTTCTAGGACCTTGTTGTTGTGTGGTGTGGCAGTATCTCAGATGCAGAACTAGTTGGAAGAGGTTCTGTCCTCCTGATTTCACAACCTCTGGTTTAGTGACTCTGTGACTGTGCTGCTGAAGGGGTTCCTGGGGTTACACTGCAGGCCCGTGGGAACACTCACCTTGGCCTGTGCCAGGGCACTAAGCACAGATGTGGAGGTTGGGATGGACATTCACCTCTTAAACTGACATCAACTGGCTTGGCAGCCAGAGGCATTGCAAAGCAGAAATACCCCTAAACTAACCTTTGTCCTTTTAATTTCTGCCAACTTCAGAAATGCTCTTGATGAGGATTTGTGCCTTTGCCTCATTAAGCAATTGGTCTGTCTTAGTCTTGGTTTCTTTTATAAAAACTTTATGCAAAAAAAAAACCAGCCCTTTTAATTTTTCAGCTGTAGAAAGCTAATGGTTTGTATGCATTCCGTTTTCTTACAAGTCTTGCTGCTCAGTGTGCAACTCTGGGACTCTTCCCTGTTAAATTCCCTGTAACTGTTTCAAATGCATTAGTGAAACAATGTGGCTCTTTTATGTTGCTTATATAGGGAAAGAGGGCAGAAAACACTCCTCATCCTTGTCCTGGTTTGGGCTGCCAGCTACTGTTACAGGTGAATGTTCTCTGGTGATGAAGGCTGCTAACAAACGAGTCATTCTTGTGTGAATGTATTATCTGGTTGTGCCGGGCGTTTTGTAGCCCACAAGAGAAATATTTGGTGCTGGTATAATCATAGTACTTTGCTGGACAACACTATGCAGTAAACTTTGGGCTGTGCTTTCTTCCTGGTGGAGAAAGTGTGCAAGACTGAAGCATTTCTGCCTTCAGCAAAATCCTGTTTTCAGGTTGTAGAAAAATGTTATCTGGTCACATGTATGTGGGCAGTTTGCAGAACACAGGTAGACTCTGCAGAGAGGGGGAGGGTTATTCGCAAAAGCTAATTAGGCAGCGAGTCCCCAGGCTTGCTCAGGGGAGACAGAGGGGGATTCAGAGCAGCTCTTTTCTCTCTGCAAAGACGATGTAGAAAAATTAGCACTGCTGAGATAAGTTCAGTCTTTTGACTATCCTCCTGGGTGTCATTACTAGATTCCCTTCCCCACCCCCCTGACAAATGTAAAGATCTTGCATGTAGGACAAGAAAAAATCTTTTGTAATTAATGTATTAGGAGTTCGTTGGATTTTAATTATACCATGAAATAGAAAAACTCTGCAATGCCAGCTGACAAGGGATGCTAATCTTGAATGCAGGCTATCTGCTCACCTAAAATGTGACCTCAGGCAATATGTTCTTGCTTCGCTGGCAGCTCTCCAAGGAATAAAGAAATACAGTCTTAGTTTCCTTTCCTTCCTGGACATCAGGATACATATGTTAAAAAAAAATCATTTTGTGTGTCAGATCTGTAGTCCTTTCCTGGATGCCTGGAGTTGGGTGTGCTTTTGGTGATTATTTTGACATACCTTGACAGTATGCTTGGATCAGCTGGACTGTTTTGCCAACCCAAATGGATGGGAGGGCAGAGCAGCAACTTGCTCAGCTTGTCTCCTTTGACTGCACCCTCACTTTATAATTTGAAGAATTGCATCTCTTAAAGCAAATATTTCCTCTGTGTTTCTCAGCTTTGCCAGAACCGCCACCTCCTTTACTAGTGTCTTTTGTTTCCCTAGAATGATTGTCTTCACTCCTTTCCCAGCAGGCCAGGGAGGAATCTGTCCCAGGTCTAAGTCCATTACAGCTTAGAGAAGCCTTTGTGCCACATACCAATCAGCATTGGTGTGTTTTACTGGAATTGAGTGTACTTTATTTCTAAAAATAGTGTATTTGGTTTCTGAGTAATTATTTAAATACATGGCATTTAATGGAGGTGTGCATCTGAAAGCATCAATAGCTCAAACTACTGTTTGTTCTCCTCAAAAACTGAGGGTGGAAATTTTTAAAAGTGCCTAAATAAACATTATCTATTTTTTCAGACAGTAATTAGTTGCTTTTACATTTCACTTAATAAAAACCCATGTAAGTTTCTTCTTTGCGCTTTTCTAAAGTCAACAGAAACTACTTGAATAGTTTTAGTGAGGAACTTTATCTTCTGATAGGAGTTTAGGTATATGGATGTCTCTAGAATGCTGTCAGGCTACTTATGCACCAAGATGAGGGCTGTAGTCTGTGCACTCCTGAGCAGCTGTGGCCTTGCTGTGACAGGAGAGCTGTTTCTTTGTCTTGACAGGCAGTGGAAGTGTAACTGAATTCAGTAGCCCTTTGTTAGTGAGCTCTATTTAAAAGTGCTTATGTCTTTGGATTTCTACAGTAGGTAAGCCATAGGAGATTGTTGTTTTGGTTTGCTTTTGTCCCAGCTCGTCCTACTTTCTCCATTCTATTCTAATCTCCCAAGAATTCTGATAATTTTAATGAGTTGATCAAAATGGGGTTTTTTTTGTGTCTGAAGGTGAGTTATGTCATCATCCTTAGTAGTTGTCTGGTGCTGTCACCTATTTCATGTGCCCATTAATATGTTCTCTTGCTCTTCCTTTTCACCTGTGCTATTCAGAGAAATATTATTGATCTGTAATAATTAACACAGGCATAAAACTTCCTGGTTTTTTTAGGTTTTATATATATATATCTATTCACAGGGTTGTCTGAGGCCAGCTATGTCAAAAATCCCATAGTGATAACAAGTTTCCATTGCTCTAGTGAGTTAATAATAGCCTACTTCAGTCAGCAGGCACCCAAATCTTTGCTGTGATGCTAGAGAAGTGTCTTTCTTCTCATGACATGAAAAATAAGTCAGATCTGTAAATTGAACAGACTAAGAAAGTGGTAAAGCAAGACAAACAGCATCCACCCTTCCAGTTTGCTTTTGTAGTTGTAATGTGCTTCAGCACATACTGCATTAATCAGATATTCATGCACTTCATGAACCAGAAAGGGAGGATCTTCCTTAAATCTGCAGCTCAAATGCTGCTGAAATACATCCTTTGCACCAGGGGAAGGAGTGTGCAGCCTGTTTGCTGTCTATGAATAGTGGCTGACAGAGCTGAGCTTTTTTCATCTGGGAACAAATCGGAAGCAAATTGAGGACAGGATTAATTATTTGGCTGATAGCATGAGCCTTTTCCTACTGCTTTATTTCCAGAGGTGGCCACCACTAACTCCTTTCTTGCATCTAAGATTTCTGTTACCTATGTGATGGGAAAGAAACTGGAGGTTGCTTGAGGACAGTCACCACATCCAGGCTATGTGAAGTGTTTTACCTCTGAAAGCGTGCCCCAAGCTTCTTGTCATCCCAGAGTTTATAGAATCGTCTGTTCCTACCCCCTCTGTGGCACATGCAAGGTAAGCCCTGCACTTGCCAGAAATGTGAGGTATGAACCAACTATTGCTTTCATGTAGAGTAAAGCTGGTGACCAAAAAGTGCAGACATTTCAGTAGCCAGCACAGGGTCCCATCGGTCCCTGTGCAAAGGACCGGGGAGAGTGGGCATCCTTCATATCCACAGAGATGACTTGACCCACTTAGAAAGGCTTGGCATCATTCTGTGCCTGTTGCTGAGTAGGAATGCTGACTCTACCTTCCTGCTGGTCTTATTTAAGAGAATGTGTGGGATTGCAATCTGCATCAATGGTAAGATGAGCTGCAGACTGCAGCGAAATCATTGGTGCCGAGAGAGGTGAGGAGGATGCAGACCATACAACTGGATCTCTGTGAATAAGGAAGGAAAAGTAGGCTGTGTGTTTAAAAATGTGAGAGATTTGGGGTTGGTTTATATGGGTCATTCAACATAATTCAAAAATGGGTTTTAAATGGGGGACCCTATAAAAAAGAAATGACCACTGTATGACAAGCTTGAAAACACTCCTGTGTATTTTTGCAATGCTTTTTTTTTTTTTTTAAGCTTTTAATCTCATTTGAACAAAGTGGATGTTAAGAGGTAAAATGCTGGATGTAGAGTTGTAGCTATATTTTCCTTGCACTTACTAGCACACACCCTTTCTGTCCTTTTCTTTCAGCCATGATTGTGAGTTTGAATAATTATTTTCATAAACTCAGTGGTTTGTTGCTTCTAGGTCATAGCTTTGGTATATGTTTTGAGATACTTTATGATTGGTCTTGGAGCTCGTATGAAGTAATTTGTAGATTATTTAGCAGGGCTAAAATTTTTTAGCTTGGTATCTCATTAGTTGAGAGGATTGCAAACAAAAGCTATTTGGAAATCAATTTATGTACTCCAATTTGCAGCAATGAAACTGGTTTACCTTCTGCTGTATCCAGAATCTGTTGATGAAAGTTGTTGTGAACTGAAAATTAAAATAGATTTCTCTCTCTGCCTCACCTCAGTTTTTCTGAAGGCATGCTCAGGAGCAGTGTGCCATCTGCTCTGCTGTCAAGGAGTCTCTGGTTTTGGCAAGTTTAATTACTGTATCTATTTTAATTGGACATTTAACTCTGGAGGTGTTTATTGTTATCAACTCAGAAAAAGCCAGTTTGGAATTACACCAGCATACAATTGTCTTCTGAAATCAACTGATGCCTTATTCTGATGTAACCTGAGATATGTCTTACTTTAGAATCAGTTGTGAAATACTTTCTAGATATATTTTAGTATTTCTTTTATGCTTTTTATGGATAGTGTATGTATTTTAAGATTTAATAATTTCTAAAAAAGAGGAATAATTTTATGGCTGGTCTAACTGCAGAAGAGCAAGCACCTTTACCTATTAAATAAATAATTTTTTTAAAAAATATGCTGCGGTTACTCTGAATTTACTTCCCAGTGAAAGACCTGTATTGCAGTTAGAAGATAATTTTCCCACCAATATGGGTAAAGTCGATTGAGATTGAATGTAATAAAAATATCCCAAAAATATTAGGTCTGTGGGTTTTATTTTGGTGCATCAGGATTAAAAATAATAACTTCATGATGCTTAATACTGTATGTGAATTTAGGATATTCTTAAATGAATCTACAAACAAAATCTGTAAACAACTGAATTATATGCTTTGTAATTGTATGGTGAAATAATTCTCACAGAAGCAGCCTGTTCTCCAAATAACAGATTGGAATAATTTTTATCAGGTTTGAGAGAACTGTAAAAATCCCTTCTGACAAATCCCAATAACTCTTTGCATCCAAAACTGCACGTGGATTTGGAGAGTTCTGTGGTGGCTTCGTGACGTCAGAGAAGAACTGGATGAAACAAAAGCTACTCTGTTAGAGACCTGGATTGCTGTGAAGTCTGTTCAGAGCAAATCTCCTGAACTGTTTAATACAGAATAGGATTGTTGAAGGTTTTTTTTCGGCACTAAGGGAGCCATTGAGATGAAGATTGGTATCATTGCTCATTTGAGTTCTGCTTCCCATGTGCAGGAGAGTTGACAGAAGGCTTTCTCTGACTACCCTTTCCCCTTCCCTGCTTCAAGTTTTTATTTAATATAAAACCAGTAATTTTTTTGCTGTTGAGCAGTGTATTTTCAGCATGGTAGCACTAGAGGAGTCTTTCAATCCAGAAAACTTGAGCTGTTTGGTTTCTTACAAGTCAAGAGAAGTCGAGTGAACTGTTCTGCTCAGAACAGGATCTTCAACATAGCAGAGACACCTTTCATGCATGAGTCTGTCTGTGAGCTGGTGACATTCTGTGACAACAGATGCCTCAATGCATTTGGAAAAAAAAAAGGAGTGAACGAACTTTTTCTTGTAGATGAGGCTGGTAATTGTTTCAGAATAATGATAATGAGGTAATCCTGATTTACAGATAAAATACCCTGATGCAGTAGGTAAAACATTTCATTTATACTGAATTAAACAACAATTAAAAAATTAAAGCACAGTCCTAATTTAGGGTGACATACTTCACAGGGATACATTTGTGGCAAAATTTGAGCCTTTTTGTCTTTCTAGCATTGCACATATCCATACTTTCTGTAGAGTTAGTACAAAAAATTGGTGAAGTTGACTGATACTGTAGTTACTGATTCAGGAACAAATTTTGTAGGTGTTTTGTGTGTTGTACATTCTCTGGACAGTCAGCACTGTTATTCTTTGTCAGAAAGTCTTTTAAATATAGTTCATAATACTAGCTGGCTAAATGCTTTTCCTCTCCACTTTTTAAAAAGCAAAACAAAAGAACCCAAATAGAAATTATGGAAATATGTAATTTTAAATTGAAGGGAAAGCAAGTAAATTAAATGCCTGTGGTTTGCTGCAGCCAAGAATTTAAAACAAATGTTAGCAAATATATGGCATCAAATGACCTAACTTTTTCTTTTCTTAAAGTTAGTTGAAGTTTTGAAGGCTTTCCTTAAATGATAAATGTTTACTTGAGGAACTGAGTTGTGCTCTGCTAGTATTTTTAATAATAAATTTTAAGTATTTTCCTTGGTAGATAGGCGTAACTGGCTTTCAGGTAACTCTCCACCCCATACATACAATGGCCTGGTTACTCAGCTCATCCTGGAGTGCACATTTTAGTATCATTCAGTTAATTTGTGCTAAAAACAAGTCCAAGTGCTTTGCCTGGAGTGTGGTTCTTACTGCCTGAAGGGTTTGAAATGCCTGCTGGAAATCTTTGCAGGGGGAGCCAGCAAGCATTTTATTTATGGCACCTCTTCCCACAGGAAGCTTTATGAATTCCAAACTCCTTGATATGCATTAACTTAATTGGATGCCGTATTTATCACGGTCGTTTGGCTTTATTTGGTTTTATTCAATGTGTTCAACATAAAAGCATGAGGTTTTATGAGGTTTGTCTGGAATTTCTGCCTTTCAGCTATAGCTGCAGGAGCCCAGTGCTTGGCCAGGGGTTAGTTGTCTGGGCAGGGATCACAGGTCAGTCCCATGGTGTAGCACGTGTTTGGCTCATGGAGTGGGTTTCTCAGATAAGAGATCCTCTTGTAAATCACAAAAAGAGTGTGTGCAGAATCTATAGTTATATAAGAAGCAGTAACTTCAAGTTGGAACATTGTCTGTGGACATTTCCTTGAATAGACAAGCTAAAGGACATTCTTAGTACAGAATGTCTCTTAGAAATGTTTTGAAATTTATCTTGTTGGCTGTAAGTGACCTAGACAGATAGGACTCCTCTGCAGCAGTGCTTGCATGACTGTTTCTGCTGCAGTTTCCACTGTGTCTTCTTATTTTCAGGCTTGCTGAAACCTTCCATGTATTTTCTTTTGTTCAGATGGAAAAGAAACCTTTTGGGAAATTTGAGGCAGTTGGGAGAGAATGTAGTCTTCACTAATTTTTATATAAAGGACAAATAAAATTGGAAGCTCTTTTTTCTTTAAAAAGTATTTCATATATTGAACTGCCAGATGGTGTAAGCAAAGAATTGAAAGATGAAATATGAGATGGTGTAGAAAGTGATATGACTTCTAAATTTGAAACTCAGATCTGTGCAATCAGTAACTGAAATCTCCATTATCAGCCTTCAACAAAGGTCATAGTTTGGAAAATTATTTTTTAATCTAGGTCAGTTTCTGATTCAGCAGGTTGGGCTTATTGAAAAATTGTCAGCAGACCTGTGAGTTGAGATGCACTGTTGCAGGCTCCAGAGCCATGTATTTGGGAGTAAGTTCAATTTTAGTTTTGCAACAAATGTTGTCACAATATTGTAATTTACTGTAAGTATTGTAACATATTTCCAGCAGTATACAGTATCACAAAAGAGTAGAAAGAATAAACTGGGATCACTTTGTACATGGAAAAGTTCAGGATTATTAGCTATACAATTTATTTATACTTGCTGTATTTGTGTTAATTGAAAATCATGCAAGTCATTTTGAGATCTTGCCAAGCAGGCAGACTTACTTTCTATAGAGAAAGTAATTCACACCATGCTTGCTGGATAAACTTGGAGAGTAATAGTGTGATAAGGCTTTGCCATCAGTTGCTGCCCTGCTAGAAGTTAGTTGTTGTTATTTTAGAACGTTGAATGAGAGGCTCTTAGAAACATTTATGTGAGCTGAAGGGGAGAGAGTGGTAGGTGGTTGGTTTTTGGTTTTTTTCTGAGACCTGATCTCATACTGCATTTTGGTGATTCTACTTTTTTGTAACCTGCTATATGCAAAACCTTAAATTATAGTTTGTGGTAAAAGTTTCATTCCATGAAGAGACTTGCTAAAGTTATCCATTATGAATTTCAGTAAAGATAACATCTGCATCTGGAGTAGGTACACCTAGGTAATTTCCCTTATGGAGCTTTGGAGTGCTAATGCTGTTGCTGAATCACAAACATGCAATACTGAGTTGGCTCTGGTAAAACTTCTACCTGTTGTAAAAGGCCATGGGATTATCTTTGCATGTATAGACTTCCAAAAGTCACAAGTAGTTGGGCACGTTCTCTTGATTTTGTAGTTCAGCAAATACTTGTGTAAGTTTTGTTTCAAATAGCAATTAGAATTATTTCAGCATTTGTGAAACTATTAGAAGAGGACTTATTAGTTTGGAATAGTGTAAGGTATTTCCTTTGATCATGATCCCAGAGCGAATATATCTCTTCTAGATTATTGAATCAAATCTGTGTGCTTTTTGCTCCTTGAAGTTCTTTCAGAAGTGCTGAAAGACACAGAGAACTTTGTCTGATCAGAAATCAGTACAATCAGAAGGAGATATCTGGCATAGTTGTCTACAGCTTGAAGTCTGATCCACTTTGGGATGAGGAGTTAGTAGCTAGTACATTACCCAAAAAGTAAAAATTAAAGGATTATTTTGTGTGTACAAGGTCCTGCCAACATTGGTTGCTAGGAGGTCTTAATGTGGTGAAATTTTCATAGATCAGGCACCTCAAGGAAAAAGTGAAGGTAGTACTGGAGTAATATTAATTGTATTAAAATTTTTCTTGTAAGTCTTAAATTTTATTTAGCTTGAGAGATTGAAAATGCACGGGAGAGAATATAGAAAGCTTAAGATTTTTTTCATAAGATGCAGTTTGGAAAAGAAAAAAAGTAAATAGTTGAAAAATAGCTTGCTATACATTCATACAGCTTGTGGTTTTTGCTAAAAAGGTCCTGGCCCCTGTTGCCCATAACCATTGTGGTAGGTACACCTGCTAAATATACACTGGGAAAACAGAGCACTCAGCAGGAGCTGCCCATTCCTGGAAGCAGAGTTTGAGAGGTGCAGTTGTGTATCCTGTACAGATGATGAAAAAGCTTTGATATTTTAACAGTCTGTTAACTCACATATTGATTTTTAATTTGTGACTTGATCTTCAGCTCATAAGGAAGTATTTCTTAGAGGTAATTGCTGCAGTTAATTTCTCCTTAGCAGTGTCCTCATGTCATCTTTCTTTTTCTGGTCCTCACAGGAGCGTTATGTAATAATAGTTCTTCTTTACCTGGAAGGCAATACATCCTACATTTTTAATGTGATTTTTCCCTGTTCATGAGAAGCGTCTCTCACTCTGTTCTCTTCTTGGTCTCTATTTTATTTTTTCCCTCTCAACAGAAAACAACATTCTGTAATTATCAAATTCTGTACAAAATCTCCTGTAATAAAGAGTACAGGTATGCTTGTGCAGAGAGCCTAATTTTACCAAATGAGAAGTTCCAAGTAAGTTTTAATAACATTATAGAGCCTCCTCTACATAGATAGCAGAGATGTAGTAATGCTGTCCTCAAAATATTTTCACTGCTGAAGACTAGAAACCGTTGATGAGTGGTTACAACTACGTTCTTTAAAAATGGTTTGTTGTTTTGTGGCCTTTTTATTTTCATTTTCAGAATTGTTTACTATGAGAAGTGGTGGTGCACATTGTGAGCCAGTGTTCCCTATCCCCAGCTTTGATCACCACTTAGCAATAAAACAATATTGCATGGAACAATTGACACAATTGCTTGTGGTTTATATTCTTTGGATTTTAACATCTAGTGTGTTATGCCTGTGATAGCTTGCTTCAAGGTGTGGTTTTAGCCAGCTGGCTAAGACACCCAAGTATTCAATTACTCTGCAGATCCTCCAGAATATAAAAAGATAGAGAAGAGTTCACATGTAAGCTTAAAACTACTGCAGTGTTAAAATAATGCTCAGTTTTAAGAAATGAAGTACAAGAATATCCATGTTGAAACTAGGGACTCAGACAAGCAAAAAGTAGCTTCCAGAACTGGGAGTCATATCACAAAGGCTAAGGCTTAATAACGTTAGAAAAAAACGGTTAAGAGGAGGAAGCTAAGAATTTAGACTACTTACTCTATGGAAAAATTTATTGTGGTACACATGAAATGTACATTTATACACAGACATCAAGTTTATTTTGCTAGTACTGCTAATCATCTGGTAAAGGTAGAGAAGAGAGGAAATGATTTTATGCCCAGCTCATCTAAGGCACAGGTGTCCCAGGAAATATCCATCTCCTTCATGGAGGGTGATACACTTGTCTTTTCTTACCAAAGAACTGAGGAGATGCTACTGAAAGATCAGAGATGAATTTGGAGGACAGCAGAGTAAGAGATCTCTTTCACAAGCTTCTCAAGGGTCAGTCACTTACATCTGCTTCAAAGGAGAAAACAAAAAAAAAAACCACAGCAAAAAAGCCCCAACAAACCCAAAAGAGGGAAAAGTATCATAAATGTAATGGAATCCTTCATAATACTATGTTTGCACATAATGTCTAATATCCTGCTTTTCACCTGCTAGGCCTTCTTTTTCCTTTGCAACTGTATTCATTCCTATTTATAAGGAAAGGAGGTAGGACAGTAGCAAACAATGACCGTGGCTATTTATTCCAGGTGTTTAAAGTATTAATTTAAATGTAAAATACATTGTGTAAGTGCTCATTCTGTTGTTCACAGTTGCCTTCCCCTGCCGTGATTCTTCCCCGTGGCTTGTTCATCTACATTTTTTCTTCTTTGTGTCTTGGAAGTGACAGATTCATAGTCCAGGTTCCCTAAAACAAACTATTGAAAGTGATCATGATAAATAATGTGGGAAAGACCTGCTGAGTCTGGAAAATGGTTTGAAAGAGGGTGGGCAGTTAAGGAGCAGTTTTCCAGGGGCCTCTATTAAAAATAGCTGGTACATTCTTGTAATAATTTCTCTGTATTGTCTTGACCTGATGTTGAAGTTGCAGTGAGTGAAAAACACATATATCTTTACTGAATCTTCTCTTCTAATACATCTGAAAAAAAGAGGTCTTAATTTCTTCATTGCTTCCACAAACCTCTGTTTAGATACCTGTGAATAACATTTGTCAGTCTTTTTTCCCCTTGTTGTAAAATAAATTTCATAACTGTTTTATCAGATTTTTCTAAAGGTAAGATGTAATTGTAGAACGTTTCTGTTAGCAATGAAGTAATTTTAATAAGAACTTAAAGCAATATTGCATAAGATGCAAATTAACGTTCCAAAATTTTTCATGTTTTTAATTATTAAAAATCACGTATGAGTTCCTTTCCCAATGTATTGCTGAAACATGACGTAGATGTTTTGCGTTATGATACTGTTAAAAATGTAATCTTGAGATTATCATGTAAGATAATGTGAATGTGGTTGTTAAAACAACTGAAATGAAATGATGTCTAGCTATTAGAATAGGTCAGCATTTGAAGTAGTGAACATCATTTCATGTTTTAGAGTATTTCAAGTTTAAGCTTAAAACACAGTTCAGGGATGACAGTTTTGTTTACTGAAATGAGAAGTATTTTGGTGAGGAAAGAAGGTTTATGACCTATTTATTGCTATTTGAAAAGATTGCCGGTGTTGTTAGAAAGCTTCCTTACCCATAGTTTCAAGATCAAAATTTTACTTTATTAAGGAAGAAATAGAGGAATTTACTGTATCATTTACTGCTTTTTTTAAAAAAAAAAATTAACTGATTATTTTTCTTAGCAAGAGAGGTACATCTTTATTTTCTGTTTGACTACTAGCTTTGAAAAATATTACTTTGCATTTTAAGGAAACTGTGTATAATTTACATAACAATTCTGATTATCTCAACTTTTGGAGAGATGTGTGGGATATTTTTATAGGGTCATATATGATTTTGAAGGTTTTTGAGACAGGAAACACCTCATGTTGTAACTCTTGTTTCCTTAAAAATCACTTTTCTTTAGAAAACTATATGATTTATATTTTGTAATCCTGTTACACTTTTTGTTTTTCAGTCCCAGAAATCCTGGATAGAAAATACTTTCACGAAGAGGGAGTGTGTGTATATTATACCAAGTTCGAAAGACCCCCACAGGTAAATGAGAACTCATTGCTGCTCTTTAAAATTAAAAAAGTTAGTGTTGTAAAGAGTGATGGACTAACTTCTCTGTCTGTCTGAAATACTGTCACTTTCATGATTAGGATCAGGATTTTTAAGCTTCATAAATTTGAGAGCAGCTGAGAAACCTGAGACTGAGAGAACTTCTATTTCAGTCTTTTCCATAAAGCACCCTCATAAATCTCTTGTTTTGTTGGGGTAGAGTATTATTTTTCATTTAGAAACTTTGTTTTTAAACAGAAAAAGAACTGAGTAAATGCTGTAGAAATTTTAAGTTATTGTAAATAATTCACCACATTCCTTGAAACCATGTGACATGAGAAGCTTTTAGAATTTATGGCCATGATTGTAGCACATGGAAAATTTGCAAATGCAAACAAAGTAATTAGGAAGCTGTTAAAATTTCCAGAGCATTTAACAAGGAACAAAATGGTCTTTAACACTTGCCCTTTTACTTTAACCTATTTGTAGCTTACAATGGACGGTACAACTTTCCCACCAGATTCTGTCCTTCAGTTTCTAAGAATTGCTCTCTGTTGTTAGTGAATTATGCCTAAATTAATTAAAGGTAGACAGGATTATTCAGTATGTGTTGATGATCTTTAGCTTTTAGTATAGATATTTTAATTTAATAATTGTTAGAGAAGGTCTGAAGCTATCGGTCAGTATTAAAAATGTAAATGATTAATAGTAATATAATTTCTAAAAGGGACAAAATTTAAAAATTCTTTATGCACAAAGCCTGAAAAAATTCAAGACTACTACCCAACATTTATATTTGTGCACTTTTGCATGCTAGCTTGTAGCCATAATTGGTTAACAGCTGCTTATGAAAATTATGGAAAACAATGATACAAATTTATCTGCTATGCTATTTTTTGATGTTAAGGAAGCTGTTAGCAGGAAAACACAGAAAACTTTCAATATGGAAGAGCACAAATTTAGGCAGCATGTTTTCCATTTTTTGGAGATCTCTTTTGTTCAGTAATCTTTCTGTAAGCACATGGAATGATCGTATGTCCCATCCCATCCATGTCCCTCCTTCCTTTGCCCTTGAAATTGAAACTGAAGTTTACTCATGTCTTTAAATATTTCTTACAGATGCCTTCCAGGATGTCAGATTTGTCAGCAACTTGTCAGGTAAGAGTTCTTTATAATTAAAATATTTATGAATGTTTTTGCATTAAATAAGTGCTTTCATAATAGAGTTTTTAAAAGTTTTGAGCAATGATGTGAATGACAAGATAGTGAAAGGTTAGATAGGAAACAAATACAACTAATGTTTAAGGAACTGTCTGCAATATGTAGACCACAGTTTTGTAAATTATTTGGCTTCAGAGAATCCATTTTTTCTGGCCTGCAGTTTACTATCTCAGTGAGCTTCATTATTTTGCATAGTAATAGACATTGAGATTAATTATTGCTTCAAATTTTCATGGTAACAAGGCTTGCTCTGGAAAATCATTTTTTCTAATATTTAGAATCTTTGTTTCTAAGTCAAATCTATTTCTGTTATAGACAATAAGTTGTTCTCTCTTTTTTTCCCTAACAATAGTATTAACTAAAGTGTTGTGCATGGTGTGGTTCGGTGCAGGTGCTGCTGTGGCCGCTTGGTCAGACAACATGCTTGTTTTACTGCAAGTCTTGCTATGAAATACTCGGATGTGAAGCTAGGTGAAAACTGTAATCAGGAAATAGAAGAATGGTCAGTGGAGAAACATACGGAGCAGACTTCTACTGATGCTTATGGTGTCATCAACTTTCAAGGTGGCTCTCATTCTTACAGGGCTAAGGCATGTATGACATTTTCTTTGGGGTTTTCTTCTTGCTCTGACTGTGTTGATAGAGATGTTGGATGCTTCATTTAACTTTTGAAATTAAAGACTATAAATATTATCACCCATATTGTGACAAAACAGTGCCGCCTTCTATGCCAGTATTTTTTGTTGTGATCTGAATTCTTTCTGCTTTTCATTTGTAAAACTTTATTTATCATAACAAAAGTCACTCAGATCTTCAGAATTAGTTGTGTTCAAGTCCAGGCTTACCTTCAAATTGCAAATGGTAATAAGAATTCATAAGCACTTCAGCAAAATGTTGCATTAAGAAAAGTGTTACCATTTCAGACTTCATGAAAATACAGTGTACAACACTGTTAGATATTTATAGGACCCGTTAAGTAATTAATAGCTGCCATCTTAACTCTCTATTCATTATTTTTCAGAATTTGAAAAAAAAGAATTTAAAATTGAGGACAGATATGGAATATGCTTCTTCAATAGATTTTTCAAAGTCATTAAAGGATAATAGTACTGATCAGAATAACAAAGTTATTTGGGAGAGGGGGTTAATTGAAAACAAGGATACTAATAAAGCAAAACTTTGGAAAGCAATTCTTAATTCACAAGTGCATATGTGCTGGAGAGGCTAGAAGACTGGAAATTATGACATTTTGTAAAGGATTTCTGGTTGTGGTGGAAATTATTTAATGGTTGTGCAATTACAGATTACAATAGGTTCTTGTACAGCGTGGCTCCTATGGCCAAACTGGCGTGCTTGAAGGAGCTGTGTTTTTTATGCAGGGCTCCCAAGGACAGTCCAGTGCTGTAGGTCAGAGCATCTCTGTGATGGGAAGGGCCCTTAGCAGAGTTCTTTCATGCTGGTAATGGCAGTGTATGGGTTCCTTGATAATATAGCTTTTAATATAGCTTAAAATTGCTGTGAACCCTTTTCTAGGAGAACAGAAATAGCAGCTGCCCACACTCCTTCTGCAGAGTGAGTGCAAGTGGGGTTGCTCAAACCAGTTCAATGGAATAGTGGTATTTTTTTTATTTAGAGCTTGATTCAGAAAATATTTAATTTCTGCATACTGTCCCCATCTCTACTGAATAGCTCATATTGAAGATGTGGCAATATTTTAGCTGATCAACCATCTACTTAATCTTATTCTGTTAAAAATAGTGAGTTAAAGAGCTGCCAGTTTTGAAGTTTTCTACAAAAAAATGCAGGTTTTCGTCCCACCAGGAAAGGGAAGGATAACCAAGCAGCTGTCTGGAAAAGTCTTTGCAGGGGACATGAAAGCCTCCCTCCAGTAGATGGCAAAACTTTTATAAATGCTTCTGAATTTTGTCCCATTTAGAGATCATCCAGTGCTTATTTTCTAGGTTACTGTGTCAGTAGGATGGAATACCATGATCTTTCTGTTGTTGTTCCTTTGCCAACAACCTGGTTTTGCAACCATTGACTGTCTAGAGAGCATAAATGAGGCTTTTACTGCATCTGCTGTGTTTTGAGAAAGTGAATTACATTTTCCATAGCCAGGAGTAGGGTAATATACCCTGAAATATGTCCTGGTGCTTCTTTTTACACATTGGAAACTTTTAACTCTCTTCTTGTGCCTGCAGTATGTGCGACTGTCGTATGACACTAAGCCTGAAGCTATTCTGCAACTTATGCTTAAAGAATGGCAGATGGAATTGCCAAAGCTTGTTATATCAGTACATGGGGGCATGCAGAAATTTGAACTTCACCCACGCATCAAACAGTTGCTTGGCAAAGGTCTTATCAAAGCTGCAGTTACAACAGGAGCCTGGATTATAACTGGAGGAGTGAACACAGGTAAAGGACTATTAATGAATATGCACAGTTAACTGGATTCTGATCTGTAAGAGCCAAGAGATTTAATGGATGCATAGGTTCATCTTAAAGCAAAGTAAATTTGAGTGAGTTTGGTCAAGTGAAATAATACATTTTGAATATATGTAGTTGGAAGTGGGCTGCTGTTTTGTCTTGCAAAGGGAAATAGCATATTGGAGGGAGTTGATTTTTGTGCGCTTTTTTTAGTTGGTTGTTTTCTAGTTTGTGGTTTTGAATTCACAAGAGGAAAAATTTAACGTGAATAAAAACTAGTACAATGAGGCATTGTAAACTCTTTAGTTCTCACTAATATTTGTTTTGTTGAATTACTTTATTTCCTTCCTAGTAGATGTAGTGTAGTGTGTCAAATAAGTTCCCAGATCTTTAAAGGCCCAGTTATCTAAAGAAATCAGTTAAAGGTCCAGTCACCTAAATAAAACAGTTGTATTTCTTAGTAAGATACAGCATTCAATACTTTGAAATCTTTTTATGCACAAACAGGTGTTGCAAAACATGTTGGTGATGCTCTAAGAGAACATGCTTCCAGATCATCTCGAAAGATTTGCACTATTGGGATTGCTCCGTGGGGAGTGATTGAAAACAGAAATGACCTGGTTGGAAGAGATGTAAGGATGAATTACCTAATTGAAATAACAATTTACCTGATGCATTTTTTGACAAATCCGCTCAAACATGTTTCCTCCCTTGATTTGCATCACTGGACTACTCACTTTACTATGAAGATACATTGACATCTGTGATCATTAATGTAAACAAGTTGCAAAATGCAAATGTGCACAGCAGGAGCTTGTTCTCAAGTATTTAATCTTCCCCCCCCCCCCGACATTATTGAATCAAATAACAAAAATGATAAAGTATTACTGAGAATTCATATTTGGAGAGGATGATAAGTTGAAAAATTTTGATGTGGAGTCGTCAGTGTTACTATTTGCTGGAGCACTCACAAATATTCCCTAAAGACACCTTTTGAAAGGATCTTCTGTCATCCTTCAGAACAGCTTCCTTTAGTGACATATTTATCTGCTTCCTTGCACAAAGTTCAGAGCTATGGCTGTTGGTGTATCCTGACCCAAGACAGGCTTACATCTGTCAATGCTTCTTACTGAGCCATCAGTTCTTCTGTCTAGACAAAAAGTTAAGTTTCCTAGAAGCAAGTATAAATCTTTACATGTAAAATACACTGTTGTGTGCTTATACTTAGGTGGTTGCTCCATATCAAACCTTGTTAAATCCATTAAGCAAACTAAACGTCCTAAATAACCTCCATTCCCATTTCATTCTGGTGGATGATGGAACAGTTGGAAAGTATGGAGCTGAAGTTAAATTGCGAAGAGAACTGGAAAAAACTATTAATTTGCAACGGATCCATGCAAGTAAGTAATTCTGATGCCTGAAGGCTGACTGTTACTATGCTTTAATGAAAAAGGTACTTGCACTAAACATCTCAATGACAAAACAGAAAAATTAAGTCTTTTGTTGAGGTTTTAAGTCTGAATTTGCAAATTTCAACAGCTGCTTTGGAACCTAGGTATTGCTGGTAGATTTATGATTTCTCTGGGGCCAGAGAGGAAGGTCTTCTGATTAAAGTTGTCTATTTACTTTGGAAAAGCAAATGTAAGTCACTTCAGGTCATACTGGTTGTATTGATCAATAATTTTGACACCAATCACTTGCAGTTTCACAATAGGGCAATTGAGTTTGTAAAATGTCATCTGTGTTTGTGAAAAGAAGCCATGACTTATTTTAAGTGTTCATCCACCTACGAAGCAACATATGTATTTTGACTCTTCTGGGAATGCTTTTGCAGTATTTCCCATCAGTAGACAGTTTCCATGTAACTATGTTCAAGTTGTATATGTGTTGTATATGTATGTGTATATGTGTTGTTATTCTTCAATCTTTTGCATCAGTTCATGAGTGTTTCTTTGAAGAGTCTCCTCTGTTTTGTAGAATGTATTCTGTTCTATTTACCAGCTTTGCAGTGCTTTCCCCTTAGCCCAAAGTACAGACAGTGCTTGAAATCATGCACTAGCAACAGTTAACATGTCTGGCAGGTAGCATTTTAATTTTTATTCAATAAAAGAGACGAACTTGATCTAATAAATGTGTAAAATTGATCTTAGAATTCCTTATGCATTCCTAGCATTCCCTTAAAACGTTGTCTGATTTTCAATTTTTATTTGCAACTTTACAGGAATTTGCCAAGGTGTGCCTGTGGTGGCACTTGTGTTTGAAGGTGGCCCCAACGTCATACTCACGGTTTTAGACTTCCTTCAGGAAAGTCCTCCAGTGCCAGTGGTGGTGTGTGAAGGAACTGGTAGAGCTGCAGACATACTGGCCTATGTTCACAAGCAAACAGAGGAGGGAGGGTAAGTCCTACCACTGTCTACATAGATGTGTTTTAAGACCATTTTTCTATGGATTTATACAAGAGCTTTTTCCATTTAATGCAGAAAACACTTGGCTGTTTCAAGTGTAGTTTCAAATAATAGAAGGGATGTGCTTGGGTCCCGCAATACCTAGTGATTTCTGATTACTTGTCAGCATTGCATAAATTTTTAAACATACTGGGTCCTTGTTGCAGGGGCTGCCTCAGACCCTCAGGAGGCAGGGATCTCTAAGGTAGCTGTAATTCAAGCAGCTTTGTCCAAGCTAAGATCAGAAGCAGGAGTGAGTACTTGGCATTAGATTTTGTGTCAAAATCTTTTAGTTTAGAGTATCTCAGAAGTTAATATGGAAAGGAAACGAAGACAGAGTTGACTTACTTTTATGAGGCAATAATAGAAAATTGTTGATTAAGCAACCTATACTTCCTTCTAAAGGTTACCCAAGGTTTTCCCACAGAAAAAGTAATAAGTTTATAGATAGCAGGACTTTGAATGGACATGTTGAAACTAATTAAATGTATTGTTGTTCTTATTGCTTATGTCAAACAATTGTTTTCCTGTTTGTTTGAATGTCAGCAATGTTCCTGAGGGTGCTGAGCCTGAAATCATTTCAACCATCAAAAAGACATTTAACTTTGGTCAAAGTGAAGCAGTTCATTTGTTTCAGACGCTGATGGAATGCATGAAAAAAAAAGAACTTGTAAGTAGATCTTGCCATAAAATCTTCTATGCAAAATGCACATGTTTATGGATGTATGATGATTTTTTCCTTTTTTTAAATATTTTAGTTATTATTACTAACAAAGGTGTACTATCACTGCATGCTTAAAACAAAATCACTTTATAGAGTTTTATATGTAGTTTAGGGACCGATGTCTTGTTCAGACGTCATATGTGCTGTTCTGAGGCTTAAAATTACTATATTCAGTTAAACATGTTTGCTGGCAAGTTAAATCTCATAGTCTAGCATGGACTGGAGAGGTAAACAGGATATTGTGTTATAGACAACAGCAAATTGCAATCATAGTGGGAAGAGATATACAAATGGATTAAAGAATGTGAAGGATTTCTGCTCTGCCTTTTCTTGTAATGGATTGTCTTGTGTGTCACCCAGTTAGGAAAACAAAACAAAGAGTGCACATAATGCTTAAATTGAGCCTAGACAGGCTTAAATTGCATCGAAGACAAGGTGTTTTCTCTATCAAAATTTGAAATAGATTAAAAAAAGACTAGAGCTAATCACCTTATATTTTGAAGTTATTTTCATGCAGTTTTCCTTATTTTACCCTTTTGAACAGATTACAGTTTTTCATATTGGGTCTGAGGAACATCAAGACATTGATGTTGCAATACTTAGAGCATTGTTAAAAGGTGAGGCTTAATTTTGAGAGCGTTTGGAATCTCCAGGTATTATTGTTTAATGTTTATATGATGGATTATTTATAAAATACTATAACCAGTAGGAATCTTTTAGATTTTAAGCAAGTAAATATTTATTATGTTTCCTCTTGTACAATACAATAACGTGACATAAATAATAAAGTATGGTGCATAACTTTGTAGTGGGTTGCTTGATTTGGTCTTTTTAGAAAGTAAGTAAGTTTTATTATCTTGTATTTTAATTAATTTTAAATTTTCTTTGTTGTGTTTGCTTCTAAAGGCACAAATGCATCTGGATTCGACCAGCTTGTTCTTACACTTGCGTGGGACAGAGTTGACATAGCCAAAAATCACGTTTTTGTTTATGGGCAACAATGGCTGGTATGTAATTACTTGGATTAAGCAGAATTGTAACTATGATAATTTCTAAAAGAGAGAAGAACAATTTACTATAAAGAATGAATCTTTTGACTCTTGTAGAGAGAGACTGTAGAATACTGTCACAGCTGTTTTGCTATTATGTATTTGAAAATGGTCCAAAAATTTTAGAAATGTGCTAAGCCTTCTGAATAACTAGCAGAGCAAAGACATTACAAATGGTGGAAGCTGAATTCATGTTAATCAAATGCTCTTTCTTCCTTACAGCTGCGTGGTGATAAAAGTTTTTAAGAAGCATCTAGTAAAATGCACTATTGGGAACACTGTGGTGTCATTTGAGGGAGGGACAAAATGTCTGTTTCTTCTAGTTTGGTAGTTTAAAAACTACATGGTGGCTCTTGCCTTTTCTCCATGTTACTGTAAAAATGAAGCATAAGCATATTGAGTGTGCAGTTACAAGTATGTACTGTAAGGCTTATTGATTGAAATGATGGTTCCAACCATTTGTCTTGAAAGCAAATTTGCCTTTAAATATTTCATGCTCTTGTGTTTTATTCAATGTCAATCTATGAGAGCAATGTATGAGAGTATGTTAAACCAAACATCTACTTAGTCCCAGTAGGAGATACCTGTGGAACAGTTCATGTCTTCAGAATATTCTCTCATCCTGTAATTGTGTGAAGTTCAGGAGATATTCTGAACCAAGGGTGACATCTAAATGAATGAGATTGATACATTATCTAAGTGCAGTTTTGTCATGCCCTGTTTTAGTGACTGTCCAGGCTCTACCTTCTTGCTTATTTGTTGTAGGTTGGCTCCCTGGAACAGGCTATGTTGGATGCTCTTGTGATGGATAGAGTTGCATTTGTGAAACTTTTGATTGAAAATGGAGTAAGCATGCACAAATTCCTTACAATTCCCAGGCTGGAAGAACTTTATAACACAGTAAGTAAATGATTGGTTTTTAAGAAACTTTTAGAACAGTTTTTTGGTTACTCAGCGTGGTGTATACTGGGTTGTATGCACCAGTCTAAAGGTCTGTTGCAGCCCTATTGTGAAACATAGGAAATGTGTAAGCCCCACTGGGGAAGAGAGTGAGGGAAAGTCACATGGGTGAAACTTTAACACAAAATATGAGATCTGTAGGGCTTCATAGAATGAATTCTCTCTATAGCACTTAACAGTTGTAAAAACAGAAACTTCATAGTTGTAAATATCACTTAGAAAGATTTTGTAACTGTAGGTATTGATTTAAGAATTTCAAGATAGCTGTGTATAACTTTGTCTCCAGCAGGAGAGAATAAAAAAACCTTCCACCAGAAATTGGCATGCGTACTAGTACACATGTACTAATGAGCATTACACAAAAATGGCTTAGGCTTGCACTAACTGTCTCATTATTTGCTTTCAACAAGGGAAAAAAAAAACATAAAAAAGAATGCATTATCTAGCTAATAAAGCTCTGTAAAGAAGCCCATGTTATAAGTTTTTTGATTTATTGTATTTGTAATCATTTTTTTTAAGTTTACCCTTTGTGATATTGATTTTATACACTTGATGTGCTTTTGATCGAGTTCTGTATGGGAGATTGGTTTGACTATATGACTGAAAATGTAATAGTTCATGCACTCACAGGAAATCAGAGAAGGAAGAAAAATCTACTTTGGTTAATGGGGGAATGTCCAGACTAAAAATTTAAAATGAAAGGGATGTTTACCTGCAGTACTGCAAACATGAGGATCAGTCTGTGTGCATGTTCCTGTAAATTACAAAGTTGTAATGTTGCTATTTGCATTCTGCTTTTTATGTACTGGTTTTTTTTTGATTTTATTGTTTATTTGGGCCAAGATGGGAAAGTGTTTGGCTTGTATTGTAATCTTATGTTACCTTTGCATGCTAATTTCTCATTCAAAATGTTTGCCTTCTCTCTTTTTTATAAAGAAACAAGGCCCAACTAACCCAACACTCTTTCATCTTGTTCGGGACGTCAAACAGGTATGCTGTAAAATGCAAAAGACTGTCAAACAGCAATGGTAGTTTTTTTGTAATTTCTTGTATTTGACTGTCAGTTTGATCTGCAGTTTATTAATGAGGCTTTATTTTATGTAATAGGCTACCTGTACAGACATTTTGGTTGTTTACAATACTTGCTGCGCATGCTTGGTGCCCTGCTGATAGATGTTAAACCTGAAGATGTTAAATCTGAAGAATGTTGTCTTTTTCATCTTTCTTTTGAAAAATTTTCCTTCTTAGGAGGATTGAAAGCTGATACTCTCAGGAGTAATTTTGTTAAAAGAATACACAAAAAACCCGAGTGTCTACCCCCCCTCCACAAGGGGAATGAACATCTATATAGTTCATAGAATAGAAGCTATAATCTAGTCTTTCTTTGAAAATAATTACTATTGAGCCATATAGATTTTTTTGTTTCATCTTGATCTTTTAATCATAAAAATTAAATTTTTTTGTTGCTGTAATTTAGAGCTGTGATAGAATGTGTAGAAACACTCTCAAATTATAACCTTAAACATGTTTAAAAACTAAAAATACCTTTTGTATTCCTAGGGAAATCTTCCTCCAGGATATAAAATCAACCTGATTGATGTGGGACTGGTAATTGAATATCTGATGGGAGGAACTTATAGATGCACCTACACAAGAAAACGCTTTAGAGCTATATACAATAGTCTCAGCGGGAACAATCGGGTATGTGGCAGCTGGGTAACAGGACATATGTTCTCAAGGAAAAAAACCCAAACCTGTATGTTTTGGAGAACAAATTAATCCATATTATTTTGTTCTTGTCAATGGACTGACTCTTTTCAAGGCAGTAGTAAGGCCTAAGAGGGCAGCTGAGAGCTGGTTTTGGATTGAGGACAGAGAAAAGGTTTTGCTCTCCTGGTCCTTATTCTAGCACATCCTAATTCCTTCTTTGTGATTCCTTCTTTTCTTACTCATAGGGGAGGAATGGGCACTAAACAGAGAGATTATGTAGGGCTTAGGATGCAGATGTCTCAGCTTCTTGTGTGAGTTACACTAAACAAGTGTAACTGCCTGTTTGATTGCTTCTTAAAAATAATGTAAACAAACAAGAAACCATGTTAAATATCCAGTGAAAATTCTGGTTATGCTATCATATGAGTTCATTGATGTTTCAGTAACCAAACACTTTCTCCTTATCCTTGTTACAGAGATCTAGTCGAAGTCCTTCAAGTGCTACTCCTCAGATGTGTAAAAGCCACGAGTCTTTTGGTAACAGGGCAGACAAGAAAGAAAAAATGCGCCATAATCATTTCATCAAGACAGCACAGCCATACAAACCAAAGGTATGGATATGTGGGGGAACACAGGGTTTTATTTCAAGCAGCTAGGAGCAGAGAGACTGCTTGAAATAAAAGGGCCACTGAAACGTGGGTAGCAGCAATTGCGCTGACTTTGGTAAAGCTGGAGTTTCAACCTTGTTTCTAAACTATAGCTTTTGTACAGGATTCTGTAATGAGTGTTTGTCTTCCTGTATAGTAGTTGCCTGGAAAAGCTTTGATATGTTAGGGACCAAAAAGCTTATCTTTGACACAGTTCTAGTAGTGAGGGGGAGAGACTGACATGTAGATGAAGCAAGATTTGGCCATCTACTATAAGCAGTGTCTGTGAGTTTCCTCATTTGTATGTAGGTATATTAGTTCCTGCTTTTCTTTTGATCCATAATTCAAAGCAACTCAGTTGCACAGTTATTAAAATGAATTGGACTCAACTGAAGTTTTTGAACAAAAGTTCCAGCTGCTTTTCAAGTCTTCAGGAATTCTTTTTTCTTTTTATAATTATATATAATTTGGTATTGGCTCAGAATTTTATTTCAAGTTCTGTAACGACAAAGTATAGAAACTTTAAAGTCTAACTTCCTGGTTTTATTTTAAAGATTGACACTGGTGCAGAAGAGGGAAAAAAGAAAAGAACCAAAGATGAAATAGTAGACATAGATGATCCTGAAACGAGACGTTTTGCTTATCCTCTCAATGAGCTGTTGCTTTGGGCAGTGTTAATGAAGAGGCAGAAGATGGCCCTTTTCTTCTGGCAGCACGGTGAGGAGTCCATGGCAAAGGCCTTGGTTGCTTGTAAAGTGTATCGTTCAATGGCATATGAAGCGAAACAAAGTGATCTCGTTGATGATACTTCAGAAGAACTGAAACAGTATTCCAAGTAAGTTACATTTATATTGTTCAAAATATTTTCTTGACATTTGCAATAATAGTGTATTATATGTGAGCAAAACACAAACTGTTTTATTAGCACGCTTGAAGAGAATTCTCTCTTGAGAGCTGCTACAAGTGTTGACTTATAGTTAAATTAAAAGGACACTTAGCATGGCATTCTGTGTAATTTCTGTGCGTGTTTTAATAGCTGTTTGTAGCCTACATATATGTTTAATAGAAATCATAGATCGATGTAGTTAGGAATTACTCTACAGTGTATCTGTAAAGAAGGGACAAATAATAGTATGTCCAAGTTGTACTGTTGGGAATTTGATTGTTCAAGAAAATTCACTCTAAACTCAAGGTCATTTCTATAGATATTTTATTATGTTTGTTGTTTTTTCTTCATTCTAGTGAATTTGGTCAACTGGCAGTTGAGCTGTTAGAACAGTCCTTCCGACAAGATGAGACTATGGCAATGAAATTACTAACCTATGAACTTAAAAACTGGAGCAACTCCACTTGTCTGAAGCTAGCAGTGTCATCAAGGCTCCGTCCATTTGTAGCACACACTTGTACACAGATGTTGTTATCAGATATGTGGATGGGAAGGCTGAACATGAGGAAGAATTCATGGTACAAAGTAAGAATTGTTGCAGTTTATTGGTGTGAATAGGATCAGTGGAGTTTATGTTTAAAGAGAAGGAAAGTATGTATTTAAATACTGTTAGTATAAAGCTTTCACAACTATAGCTTATATTAATAAATCCTGTAAACCAGTCACTTATAATCAAAACTGGAAGCATTTGTTGTAAACTCTTCTTTTGACACTCTATTATCTTTTCAAATAAGGTACAGAAATATAGAAGGCAAAAACCAGGCAAGTAGCCTTTAATCAGAGGCTTAAAGAGATCATGTGAATACTAATCCACTACTAAAAACATAGTAGTAACAAACCTTATCAGATGGAAAACCTGCTGTACTTTTGTGCATTTTGGCTTTTTACAGGAAGCACATGAGACTTGATGTAAAAAAGCTTTATGAATTTCCTATTTTGGAGGAACTGAGCAAAAGCAGGGCACAGAACGAAACAAGGGTAGGCAAATTGGAGACAGGATTTCCAGTAGTGCCTTTTGTGATATAGATCAATTGAACCAAAATGGGAGTTGCATATTTCTTTGACATGGTGTGCCAAACCTAATTGTTGCTAGAAATACAATGAAATAAAACTTTCCTACAAAATATCTACAAGCATCATTTAACTTGTGACTTACTAAAATCTTCTTTGATAACTGATTAACCATTTTCTTGCTTGCATTGTAACAGGCTAATGACAGTAAATAGCTTTCACTTACTCTCTTCATCTATACCTTAGCTCATTTTTCTGCCATAGCCAAAACCAAAAAACCCTAAAACAAACACATGCCACTCCCTTCCAACCCACAACCTCATATATGCATTTAAAATACACCGTAACAGTACATAGGTCCAGAGTTTCTGGGAGTGGATTAAAGAACAGAGTGTGACCAGAACATCTCTATCTTCAGGCTTTGGAGTGCATTCTTTCTACTAGCTTTTAGTTTTAGAATTTATTGTTCTTTTCTCATTTCCTAGTACTTTAAGTCAAGAAGCACTCTTGTACAAGTAATAACAACTAATTATTTTCTA
>VXBA01005297.1:201026-248032 GCA_013399895.1 Serilophus lunatus | reverse complement strand
CCCCCCCCCAATAACTAGCAAGGGGAATTTAAATAATATATTTTCAGAGGATATTCTGTGTGTTGGTGTATTCTGATACTTCAATGCAGCTGTGAACTATTTGCACTCAACTTTCATCTTTTCCAGGTCATACTGAGTATTTTACTCCCTCCTGCTATACTGCTGTTGGAATATAAGACCAAGGCTGAAATGTCACATATTCCTCAGTCTCAAGATGCGCATCAAATGGCAATGGATGACAGTGAAAACAATTTCCAGACTGCAACAGATGAAATACCTATGGTAATGAGGGGCAGGGGGAGATATTACAAACAATATTCCTATCTTAAATAATTACCTTTTTAAGTCAAAGCAAGAATTTTAAGTAGTGCCGAAAAGCTTGTATTTCTGTGTGTTAACAGTCCTTTCATTTCAGGAGGTTTTTAAAGAAGTAAAGATCTCAGACAATACTTTAGAAAAGCATGATATGGAGACTCCAGCAAAACCTAAAAGACTACCAATTACTCAGAAGTTTTATGCCTTTTATCATGCTCCAATTGTGAAGTTTTGGTTTAATACGGTGAGTTTTTTTGTGTAGTGTGTGTTCTGTTTGAAAATGTAAAGCAGATTTTTTGGTTCTATTCTCAACATGTAGCTCTGACTGAATCAAACGTTAATAACTTCCCAAAAATACCAAACATAAAAACCCTTATCTTGGTAAACTGGAAATGAGAAGCACTTGATTTGAAAAATTGCATATGCTATGCCCTGTGATTTGGGTTTTTTTGAAGTTCATGGTGTTGGCTTTAGAAATATCTTTTTTAATTTTTTTTTTTTTTTTAGGTAAGGGAGTAATTAGCATAAGCGTCTTTATTATGATCTGACTAATTAATTTCACTGATTGCTAGCAGGCTGAAATGTTCATGCACAATTTTTTACAGTTACTATAATACAAATGCTAGAATTTGTACTAAATGGAAATATCTGTAATAGGAGCAAAGCTTTGCTAGCAATACACAGCTTGTTACAGCTACTTTTGCTCTTTTAAGATGAAAATGTTTCTATTCCCTTATAAATAATAACTTGTCTGCTTAAAGGGGTAAATACAGTCCTGTAATCCTATTTGAAGCTTTTATTGTATGCCACATCAAAAGGTTCCATGCATTTCTATTTTTATTTGTTTTTTCTTAGTTGGCATACTTAGGATTCCTCATGCTCTACACATTCGTGGTTCTTGTAAAAATGGAAGAATTGCCATCTGTTCAGGAGTGGATTGTTATTGCTTACATTTTCACATCAGCAATTGAGAAAATTCGTGAGGTATGCCTGTAACAATCTGGGATTTTAGCTTTTTTTGTCAGTTAAAATATGCTTCTGTGATTCTATAAACAAAAGAACCTAAGGAACTTCAAGTATCAGGGTACATGATGTCATACCTTTATCTTAAACTTTGGTATAGGCTGCAAGATGAAGGACTATAAAACAAAGTGAGTTTTACATTCTAAATATTGAGGAATTGATAATAACATCTGAGTCAGATTTTTTTTGATTAAAAACACATGCCACCCCTCACTCTCCCTAGTTGATTTATACTTTTTTTGATTCTGTAACTCACTCTTTACAAGTTGTAACACAATAAACAGCCTTACTTTTCTGGGGAGTGAAATGTATATTTATTTATTGGTGTCAATTTTACTTTGCCACTGTGCTATGACCAAGATATCAAAACAAAAAGAAAAAAGCCTTTATTGAGACAGGGTGTCTATCCTAACTGCAGTGTGCCCGGTCAGCAAGAGACTTTTGAAAAGTTCTATGAGAATTTTTAAATGGAAGTGAGAAAGTTTGTTCATTAACTGATGCCCAAGGGCCAGAGAGTGGGGCTCATTTTTGTAACAGTAATCTCCTCAAAAGAAAAAAGCCAAACAAACTGAAAACCCACCAAACCCCAAATTCCTTCATAGATTGTTTTGATAGACCAAAACATACATCCTCCTTTCCTTGTTGTGAAGCTGACAGATTTAGAACAGTGCTTTTGGTTCCCAGGTTATCCATTTGAATAAGTATTTTATTTTTGCACATAAAAAAAAATGTTAGTGATTTTTATGTTTCACTGTTGGTCCCTGTGCAATTTATGTAAGCAGTCCTGAGCTTTATTTTATTTTACAGATTTTTATGTCAGAAGCTGGGAAGATTAATCAGAAGATCAAAGTGTGGTTCAGTGATTACTTCAATATCAGTGATACAGTTGCCATTGTCACTTTCTTCATCGGTTTTGCATTAAGATTTGGAGCAAAGGGGAATTTTGGAGAAAACACTTACAGAGAAAATTATGTCTTTGTTGCTGGAAGAATAACATACTGTCTCAATATAATTTTTTGGTATGTGCGATTACTGGATTTTCTGGCTGTAAATCAACAGGCTGGACCTTATGTTATGATGATTGGGAAAATGGTAAGTACTACTTTTTTTACTGATTTTCCCCCAGCTGATATACATTTTCCTTGTTGCATCCATTTACAACTTCTCCCATAGATTTATTTAGCAAAAGGATGCTTATCTTGGTGTAATGTGTTAACAACTCAGTGTGCAGAATTAGGTTGCTGGAATATAACTTGAAGTGTTTCAAAATGAGCACTGACTAGAAAGCTGCCTTTATTATGGAGCTTTCTCTGTCACATATCTAAAAATCTGGCAAATTACCTCCTTTGGTCTGTTGTTCCTAGATGTCAGTGACTTGAATGAATATGATGAAGCCTTTTTCTTGATTCTAGAGCTAGCATTACTTCCCATTTGGTCTGAGATTTATACATAACCTTTGTGCTCTTTATGGCCAGACTTTTAACTTGTTTTGTGTCTTAAAGTGCATTCATATCTTTGTAATGTAGAAAACTGGGAATAGATTATAGTCCTGTTCTTGTCATCTCAAACACAAAATATTCAAATTATTTAAATTTAAAATTAAACAGCCTAGCTCTACTGTCAAGTAGCTATTCTAAATGTTAAAACAAGATGTTAAGGCTTGAGAGCTGTATATATGAAGATGGAAAGGGGGGTTTATGCTTCTTCCATCTATAAAATGATTCCTACAGAGTTGAACCCTGTCATTCCCTAAAAATGAGGGAGTTGTTAATTTTCCCCTTGGATTTCTTGCAAGAGGTGTAGGTTCTATGTTCCAACCCGTGGAAAACTACCTCTGGGTTTTGTGCAGCTGTTGAGTACATTTAGGAAGGAATGTTTCTGACTGAAACATAAATATCCTGGACTTTTTTCCATATATAATTCATAGAATTTTTTCAAGTGTACTCTGTCACTGTAAAAGTGTTTAAAGTTCTGAAATAATAGTTATGACTTCATGGACTAACTAACTTTTTTATGTTAATAGGTGGCCAACATGTTTTACATTGTGGTGATTATGGCCCTTGTACTACTTAGTTTTGGTGTTCCCAGAAAGGCCATATTGTATCCTGATGAGGCACCATCTTGGACTCTTGCTAGAGATATTGTGTTTCATCCATACTGGATGATTTTTGGTGAAGTTTATGCCTATGAAATTGATGGTAAGACATTGCAATTTTGAAGCAAGTAAAGAGAAAACTTCTTCTGACAAGATCTTCTCAAGATCTTACAAAATTCCAATTTTATGAAATGAAATGCCCGATATTGTTGACCTTGATCCCATTCATTGGATTATCTTCTCTTTTTGGGTTGCAGCTGTGTAACTTCTTGACCTCACTTTTTCATTTTCTTTCTAAAGCTTGAATGGCTCAGAATGAAAACTTGACATAATCACAATTTCTCACAAGGCTATTCCTAGCAAGATTTTGGAATCTTCCCTCACAGCTGTCAGGGCAAAATTTTGACTGTCATGGTCTGTTATGCTTTCTTAAACAATCTGATGTGATTGTACCATAGTATTAACCAGAAACTTTGTCTCTGGTATTTTCCTACCATGTTCCTAAATGCATGGAGACATTTTGAATTACAGAACCAGTGCATGGTAATTGTTTATTACAAACTGTAAGGGACCTTTTTATTTTTTTTGTATCTGTAGTTGCTTGGAGTTCTAAAAGGTGAACATATCTTCTCTGTATCTTTTTTCCCAATGCAGTATGTGCAAATAATTCTGATGAAAAGGTTGCTCATCTCTGTGGCCCAGGAACATGGTTGACCCCGTTTCTTCAAGCTGTCTACCTCTTTGTACAGTACATAATCATGGTTAATCTCCTTATTGCATTTTTTAAGTAAGTATATGCATAATTGTTTATTTTTTGCTAATAATTCGATAAGTTCTATTTCATTGCAATAAGAAGACAAGAAGGTTTTCAGGTTCTAGGTGTGGTCTCTGTCTTCTCCTAACTGCAAGCCCATGGCTAAGTTACATCTCACATCTATGAGACAAGGGGAATCAGAAGGTTAAGAAAATTTGAAAGCGTTTTGTAACTTCTCATTGTCAGACAACAAACAATTGTTTCATTTACCGTTCTCTAACTGGTTGAGTTCAATTGTTGTAAATTGTCTAGTAACTGGTATAGTAAATAGTTCTCTGCAACTGTTTGATTTATGGGCATAAAAAGCTCATGAATACTGGAGAATGGTAGACTGCAGAATTAACATGGTCTGATACAGAAATTTGGGTTTCATTAGAAAGAATCTTTTTTTTTTAGTTTGCAAAAAGAAAAGATTATTTCTAACTTGAAATTTGATCTCAGTGTGGTTTATTTTTGAGTAAAGGTAATGAGATGTTACAAGATGGGAGATTTTTAACTCTCTCCTTGCTTTGGCTCATGGTATTCTCTAGAATGTGTTTCCAATTTCCATGAAAATAGTTTTGCAGCAAAAAACAAGTTCATGCTTTTATCTCTTGCTTAATCGACTTCAGAATTCAATTTCGTTATCAAAATGTTAAAAAACCCAACAACCACCAAACGCACACTGACACCTCACCCCCAAAACTCACCTTGATGTGTTAATACTATTCTGTTCCCTTTCAGCAACGTGTATTTACAAGTCAAGGCAATTTCCAACATTGTGTGGAAGTATCAGCGCTATCATTTCATTATGGCCTACCATGAAAAACCTGTTCTGCCTCCGCCGCTGATCATTCTTAGCCACGTGGCTTCCCTGCTCTGTTGTATATGTAAGAGGAGAAAGACAGACAAGACTTCAGATGGACCAAGTACGAACAGTTATTATCCAAAAATTTGTAGTATCTTCTTTGATATGGTTAAACCAAACTGTCAGAAAAGTATAATGTATATTTGAAGAAAGTCAAACTGGGTTTTAATTTTTTGTATTTTAAACATTAAGACTCCAATTCTGTTCAAACTCTTGGTGCTTTTTTGAAGGGTATAATGCACAGCCTCTAGAAATCCCCAGTCAAACTAAATTATGACAAAACCAAACACATTTGTTTTCTTGTTATTGTTAACTGAGAAGATTTTTTTTTTGCTTTCTGTAGAACTTTTCTCACTTAAAAAAACCCCTAACTTTAAAAACCTTAAAAAAAAAATCTGGCTTGCGCCTCAGAGAAAAGTGGATTAAAGGGTAGGAGCATAAGCAATGATAATGTTGTGCACAAATACTCTCAGAATTATAATTTGCATTTTATTTTATTATTATTTCAACTCTTTTTAGCCATGAGAGAGGAAGGGTCTTAGGTGGCACTCTGGTGGGTTTTTTTGGTTTTGTTTTTAACTTTTTATTTTTGTTTTGACACAATTTTTAAAGTTCTGACTTTTAGTTTACACCACCTGTAGTTCACTATGTATATATCAACTGTTTAATCTCTCTTTAGAACTCTTCCTGACAGAAGAAGATCAAAAGAAACTTCATGATTTTGAAGAGCTGTGTGTTGAGATGTATTTCAATGAAAAGGATGATAAATTCCATTCTGGAAGTGAGGAAAGGATTCGAGTCACATTTGAACGGTAGAATATCTACACATAAAAATTCTGAATAGAGATGCTCAGAACTTTTGCAGGTTTTTAAAATATGCTTTAAGGGGGGGAAAATGCTGCTCAAGGACAAGTATTTATGAAAAGTTTAGATGGTATCTTTCCATTGCTATGCAGAAACTAATAATGTGATTGACCTGCAGCAGCACTCAGTAAGCTGAGCCACTCAAATTATTTAATTTCCCATGATGTTTTAATAAACTGGTTTAAAAAAGCACTGTAGGCCCTCCGTTGATATGTATTTCTCTTCTGTGATTCAGATGTCTAAATGTTGCATTACAAAATAGTGCAGTATTATTGTGTATACCGTCTTATAATTTCAGAGGATTTTTCCCATAATTTGATTTTTCTTAGGGTGGAACAAATGTGCATTCAGATAAAGGAAGTTGGTGATCGTGTCAACTATATAAAACGGTCCTTACAGTCCTTGGATTCACAGATTGGCCACCTCCAGGATCTGTCGGCTCTAACTGTGGATACATTGAAAACACTAACTGCTCAGAAAGCTTCAGAAGCTAGCAAGGTTCATAATGAAATCACACGGGAATTGAGCATTTCAAAACATCTGGCACAAAATCTCATCGAGGATGGCTCTCTAAGATCATCTGTGTGGAAAAAGCACAGCATTGGAAATGTCTTTGGTTCTTTCCCGCAAGGAGGCCTTGAAAGTAGCAATGCTTTACTCTGCAACATTTCTATACGTGATGATAAAGAAGCCCAACATAAGACAATTGGTCAGGAGTTGGCTCCAGTTTCCCGAAGAGAAGAAAAAAACTTCCAAGAGGCAGGTTCCTCAGGCAGTGCCTTATTTTCAAATGCTATTTCCCCTCCAGAACTTCGCCAACGGATACAGGCTGCAGAGATCTCAAAGTCCACTAGTAAAAGTAAAAAATTAGGCAACTCATCCAACAGCATGCCACATGTAACATCCCCAACAACAAAGTTCTTTGTTAGCACTCCATCTCGACCCAGTTGCAAAAGTCAGCTGGATTCTTCAGCAAGGCATGAAGAGACTGTTTTCTCTAAGGCTACAGAAGGAGATAATAATGTAGAATTTGGTGCATTTGTGGGTAAGTATAACAAAGTAGATTCTGAATGTCCTGAAGTCATTATTAGCTGCTCTTATCCTCTTGCTTCTGGCTCTGCTTGCCTTGCTTTCACCCAACCTTGTGTTGAAAATGGAGGATACGTTAATTGTGGTTTTATTCATGATGAGAGTGACACTAATGATAACTACAGCTGCAGAGTTGACAAATGTGATCACCAGTCCTCTGTCAAGTTCTTGAAGAACAAGCCCCAAACGAAGTTCTCTTTGTCAACTGGCGACTTGATGTCAACAGTCAACTGTGGCGGCTCACATGGAAAATTGAATATTAAAGATGAACTTTCCAAAAGTCAGCATGTCCATGCAATGGAACTACAAACTCGAGATTTATGTTCTAACATCCTTATGGGACTACTTCATAAACTGTGGACCAAATCTAAGCCACAAGGTTTGACTTATCAAGAATTGTATAGTATTTTGGGTGTATTCCGGTTGCAGGTGACTTTATTCTACCATTTTGCTCTGCTTTTTTATGCTTTTAACATCTCTAATTTCCTTGTGTTGCTTGAATGTTTTTTTAACTTCAATTATAATTTCTTCATAATTCTGTCACATAGACAATATTTTTCTGAAAAACATTATCCAGTTTTTTAGTATAGCAATTTTGTGCAATTAGCAGCTATACAACTTGGTATGGGCATCGTAGGCAAACATTTTATGATGTATTATAAAGCTCCTACCTTCTCATTGCAAAAATCAAAAATATTGTCTATTTCTTGACGTAATTACAGAACACCTCTCAGGCTGATGGAGTCCTGGACAAATATCTTTGTGATATCTGTGTCAAGCTGAGGGTTCCTCCTATACTATATTTCTAAACACTGTTATAACTGGGATCTTCCACTGTTGCCTAGGCCAACATACTTTTGGGCAGTCGTTCTGGAAGCTTCCAAAATCCTTTCATTCAGTACAACATTTTGCCTTCCCTCAAGTTTTGCTTAGCAGTAAAAAGGTAGATGTTGGGTAGTTACCTGCATATTTGAATGGTGAAACAGTGGCAGATCCATTGCAAAACACAGGTGTGGGTTTACTAACTGATTCCTGTAAAGTAGATAATGCTTTAAGTGTACTTAGTCGTATGGCAGAAGATCGGAATCTGGAAGTGTCAGGTTGCCTTTGCAGGTGTTGTAGTTGTTTGGGGATGTTTCAGTGTTTTACCAAGGTTTGCAGAGGTTGTAGAAATTTAAATCTCTAGACAAGAGTTTATTCTACTGCTGTAAAAATCAGGTTTCTAAGAAGTTGCCTACGCGCACTAACGTTTATAGATTGCATATCTACAATTTGTACACTTGTTTGCTACTTGTTCACAAGTGCCTCATGGTTGAAACAAAGAAAATTTTTTTTCAATTCAGAAAGCAAGACTAAACAGAAAAACTGGACAGATTTTATAGCTCTTATCTAATCTTTAAGTGTACTTCACTAATAACTTTAAATACTAACTATACTTATTTACTGGAGCCAGATTTTTTTGTGTATGGTCCTCTGACACCTCTAGCATTTACAACATACTCTTCATTCCTGCTGTAACGATTTATAAAACTTGTGATATCATGCAGGTTTCAATTAGGAAGCCAAGTAGATTTTCATTCTTTACCAAGCCACATGTTTGGGAAAATTCTGAAAAGTATGTCTTGCAACTTGGGAGGATGAAGGGTATATTTTAAAAGCTACCTCCAGAAAACTCTCTACTTTTCCTTCATTTGTCATAAGTACATGAAAGTACTGTAATTCAGACCTTGTTCCTTTCTTGTGAGGAGCATACACTTGAGTAAAATTTTAAAATATTAGCTTTACTTTCTGAATTGTGGTAATCCACAGCCCAGTATGGGAAAAGCAATAGTTTCGTATCCATATATCATTACATTACATTTCTACTTTGGTGTGTTTGTAACACCTTGTCTAGTGCAAATAGGCACACAGACCTTAGGTGGTTTGTAACCCTTTGCTGTGGTGATGCAAAAACTATTGGCATGGTCAGAACCTTTAAGTTCCTTTAAAGTTGCCTTTAATTTTGAATACTCTTTTTGAATTCACTGTGTCAAAGGTCACAGAGACAGCATGGACTTACAGCGGTTTAGAGAGGCAGCAAGCAAACTGAAAGAAAGAAGTGCCGACATCGAGGTGAGCATGAAAGACTGGCACGCTTGTCAATGGGGATCGGTTTCCTTTAAATGTAGTCACATTATATTTTGACGAAGTCTTAAGAGCAAATATCATCAAAGAACTTACACATTCCTCCCAGGCTACACTTTGCACGTGTTTTATGATTAAAAAAATATCTAGTGAAAGCTCATGCAACCTTAACTGCCATCAAGTATTGTTGCTTCATGATAGGATACTAATGAAATAATAAACGAGATCTGAGGTTATGAAAGCTGCAATGACTACAAATGTGAATTAGGATCAAATTAAGTGTCCCATAATTTGTGTTTAATGAAATGTTTGACACTCATAAATTTCAAGAGCACCCTTTAGGAAGACTAAAGTGATTTGCATTATAATTCACTGAGCAAAGTGCCTACGTATATAATTTAAAAAAGTGACAAAAATTGTCCATTATGTTTCCAAGAAGAAAAGGCTTTTCTCATAACCTTGTTGTAACATAAAATGAATAACTTCCATTTTCTTAAAGAATAAAAAAAATAACTAAATGGAAAGTGATTAATCATAATAAACCTGTCTTACAAGTGCTGTAGTATATACGTTGGGAAGCTAATTTTCTCCATGTACCTGTTAGTAAATACAAATTACCATTTGCAGTATCCTGCATTCAGGAAAGAATATGCCTTGAGAATTGCATAATGGCCATTTGCAATTTTTCTCTTCTGCTGAGTTGCTCCTTCTGAACCTTCTGAAAAGTATAGTATGTGAACAAAAAGCCTTTTACGTGTGTTTTTGGCATGGATTTTTGGTGGTAGTGTTTATGATTTGCTTTGGGTTTTTTATAGGAGCAACAAGAAGACTTCAAAAAAGCTATATTGGAGGGCATAGAGACAACCAGGTTTCAAGTAAGTAAAGAAAATTTCCATTTATTAGGGACATTATTTTCAACAGATACTGAATGTGTTCTTTACAATAAAGACATGCAACTCTATGTTTTTATCTCATTATCTGTAAGCTGGCTGTCCCTTGATATAGGTCTAAGTAGTTTTAGTGTTTGGTACTATTGGGATGAAAAGTCTAGTAGCATTTCCAGACAGTACTGCTGTTCTTAGATGCTTGGTGATAGAGCTGTCCCACCTTAACTGTGGGACTGGTTTGATTCTTACTTTTCATGTAGGCACTACAGTCATTGATTGTAAGATGCAGAAGATGTGCTGAACACTGAAACGCGTATAGATCTAAAAACGGGTCTTCAGAAGACACTTTCAGCAGGTGCATTCTCTGTGTTGCCTTCCAGTGAAGTGTTTGTTTAGGGATGTAAAGAAATAGTCTTTACACACACAAAAACATGTGTGTGTATAGATACACACACATTTTGGACACACATACACAGAAGCCTGTTTGTATGTGTTTAGGTGTGTGGGGTGTATTCTTTAAAGAGGGAAGGGTGAAAAAAGGTGGTAACAATTTTCTAACAGTTATAAATCTTGGCATCAAAAGCAGGGCATATTGAATTTTTGCATTTTATTCAGGTAACCATTGGAATTAATACACTGATAGTGAGGTATGTTACAGCCCTTTGCCACTCTACATGTAGCCCTAGTTTGTGGTGAAACTGCCTTTCTTCTTTTTTGCAAAAGAAATATTTTGTTGTCAAAAGTTGACCACCTCAGTATATATTCCAAGAATATGTAATCACTATTAAGGAGTATGTCCACGAGGAACTTCCATTCATAAACTGGGTTTTATGTGGTAATTTTTCTACGTTTCTTTTGTATTTTGACTGGGTGCAAACTGAACTTCAGTTCAGAGCCACATTCTTAAATGACAGAATACCTGAACTTGGTGCTTGTACAGATCCAATGTAAAGGGCATTTCTGTAGTTGTACCCTGTTGTAAAGTTCTCTTGTAAAGAACCCCTTTGGTGTGTGGCTTGGTAGTCTGACTGTGTGCCTGAAAACACTAGAACTGATGGTTACTGTGAAGAGCATTTTAACTGAATTACATGCTCAACTTGTACATTTTTGTGCATTAAGGTATTTGAGGTACATCCAGGAGTTTTTAAAAAAGAATCCTAAATGGTGCTAAAAACCAAAATTGAGCAGATTGTCTGCCAAGAGTAGTAGTTAAGAGATGATGATGACTAATGACAAATGTAATTTTTTTTTTTCCCCTGTAGGGTCTTCAACCTGACTGTGGTCTAAGACAATCCGGTTCTTGTGGTGGGTTTACTGACCCTCTGGCAGTCCACTCAGAGGAATGTAAGTTTGTCTTCTGTTCAGGTGATCTAAGTTTGTCCCTTAGTTGTGTTGCTAATGGATATTCAAAGAAGATACAATGGAAACACAAAAAGTTAAAGCATCTTGAAATATTTTCATAGTTGGTGCTACTTGAATCTGTATGCCCAGCTTCTCACCGTTCTGCTGGTCATGCCAGCTCAATTCTGTTACCTTGTACTCGCCACAGACAGCAAGAGCCATAAAAACCTAAGTGGTAGTTAGGGCTGTGCTGGCTACTTTTTTTTAATGATCAGATAGTTGCAGATCAGTTTTTTTCTATGAGAGTAACATAAGGCTGTTTGGTTGTTCACTCTGTTAGGAAATAGGTGAGTAGCAATGATATGTGCTGTTCTTTATCCAGTTATGAGTCTCTTTCATTCCTAGTGTACAGCAAGAGCAGAAGAGCATCGAGTGAGGAGGCTCAGCAAGTGGACTCCAAAGCAGCCTTACTGCCGGTTTGTATCCACCTTTCATGACATTGTTGAGCAGAACTAGAAACTGAACAAAGAAATAGTGTAAAGAATAATACTGATTTGTAGAGTGGCTTGTTCCAGGAGGCAACAAGAGACCTGTTTTGACTAAGGGAAGAAGTGCATATGTTCTTGCTGTGAAAATTTCTGCTGTTTCCTGTTTATAGAAAAAACCATAATTTTTAAGGAAAAAATTATTTATGTAATCCATAAAACAGTAGTGAATATATAGCCTTATGTATTCTTTTAACTGTAATTACCATTTCTTGGTTGTATTTGAATCTTTCCATTCAACTGCAGTGCAGTACAAGCTGGTGAAGTATTTCCAATAAACAGGCTGTACTGCAAGATCTTACAACACATTACCACCCATCTCCAGTGAAATATACTATCTTTTCCTTGCAAAACTGAAGCCCTCTTTGTTTTTCCTTTTCTTTGTTTTAAAGGATTGGCTACAAGGTAGACCTTCAAATAGCAGTCAAATGTAAGTAAGCTTTCTACTAATGGAGTAATTTTGTCACTTTGTATTTTGATTTGGTTTTGGTTGTCTTTGGCTATAGTGGTATTTAGTTGCATTTAAAGAAATTATTAGGGACCTTAAAGATCATCTACTTCTAACCCCCCTGCTATTGGGCAGGGACGCCTTCCATGAGACAGCAGAGGTACTCTGGTCCTTGGAGCATCTTTTTGGCCTCCTCTGGACTTGCTCCAAAAGGTCAAAAAGGTCCATGTATTTGTTATGTTGGGGGCCCCAGATTGGCCACAGTAGTCCAGCAGACAAGAGGGGCAGAATTGCCTCCCTCAACCTTGCTGGTCATACTTTGTGGGATGCAGCCCAGGATTTGATTTGTTTCCTGGGCTGCAGGTGCACATAAACAGGTCATGTTTAGTTTCTCCTCATGCTTTGACAGTTTCTATTTAGATTAATTGTGTCACATGTCAGAGGGCAAAACATGTCCCTAAATAAAATGACTGTGTTAACACTTAGTGAGGAAGTCACTTCCTGGTAAAGGTCTTTACCCGACCTTTCAAACTGTAACCAGCTCTGAAATTGTGCAGACATTTTTCTTGTTAACAATTATACCCAGGAGTTAACTGTTAAAGCCATTACCTTATTTATCTGATAACAGAAGGATAAGCTGTTGTGAACAAGTTTTAATTAAAGCACCTCTGTGGGAACAAGCTCTTGTGATGCAAACTTTGCATAATGCTGTGCGTGACTTGGTGGTGTTTAAAGTGTAGCTCTGAAAACATGAGATTACTTAACAGCTTTTTTACTGTTTTGTAATTAAGAAGCCTATACTGCCCTTGAAAAATAGGGTAAAAGTGTTACTTTGGGGTTAACAAGGTGACCTACAATGATGTGTCAAAATCAGGGAATACAGAGTAAGTTCAAAGCAGTGACTGTTGGTTTTGTGGCATTTCACAGGCCATCAGAAGAAGATGCATTGAATGGTAAGTTTTCTTTCTGCTGTGAACAAGCTGAGATCTTTTTATAGACTCAACTGTTTGGGTCTTGTGTGAGAAGAGAGTTAATTACTGGTAATTTAGAATGTCATGGGCACACAATACTGTGGTGGGGTTTTTTATAAACAGTCTGTCATTAAGCAGTACAATTTTAATTTCCCCCCCCCAGTTTTCTGCACAACAGATTTTTTCAAACTGTAGTGACTTGGCAAGTGTTCTTTGCTTGTGGTATTTTAATATATAATACAGGTAGCAAGCAGTATCTCTTCTCCCCCCCCGCCCCCATCTCTTTCCAGGCATTGCTTCTCCTTTCAAGCCTATCATGGATATCAATTACTATTACTCAGGTCAGTCACTCTTATGAATCAGTATTTGTATTTTTATTGGCACTTAAAAGATCCTTAGACTTCAACAAATGCTGTAATTTTCATCTAGCTGTAGAAAGAAACAACTTGATGAGATTATCACAGAGCATTCCATTCACTCCTGTGCCTCCAAGAGGTAAGATTTGTGTTTCTTGTTACTGGTTCACTGTGGACATTTGGGGAAGAAAATAAAAGCAAACCTTATATAGACTCTAATTTTTCATGATTATTCTAATATAGAATGATCAAGGCAAAGTTCAAACTTGCTCACAGCAATTGTGAAACTAAAGTCATACTGAACTAAAAGAAGACTAGTATCTGTGTTAGAACACTTAAAAATATGTATATGAGTATTACACCTTTTCTAGGGCAACTCACTTGATTATGAAATCTAGATTTAATTATAGTTGTCCTTAGAAATGATGATACAGTGATGGTAGTATTGTGCTAGCATTTTTATAATAAACTATTCTGGAAGGATTCCTTTAAGTTCTTTTAAGTTTTCTTGACTTTTATAAACTGTAAACAAACATTTATTCATTGTTCTTAATGCTGTTTGAACAGTGTCATTACTAGTTCTACTTAGAAGGACAAAGCTACTGTACTATTTTGCAGCTGTGTGAAAAAAGTTGAATAGGGGTCTTCCCAATGGATAGTGAAAATTTTTTGTTAATTCAGGATGATAGTAATGAACTTAATGTTGCAGCATGTTGTAATCTAAGAACTGGTAGGTTTCCAGTGCTTTTCAATTTAAGCTTGGAAAATTCAATGCAGTGATTACTTTTTGTGTTGTAATGTAGGTGAACCAGTCACTGTGTATCGCCTTGAAGAAAGTTCTCCCAGTATCTTGAACAACAGTATGTCTTCCTGGTCACAACTAGGACTCTGTGCTAAAATTGAATTCTTAAGCAAAGAGGAGATGGGAGGAGGTTTGCGACGAGCTCTTAAAGTAGTATGCACGTGGTCAGAATATGATATCCTGAAATCAGGGCATCTTTATATCATCAAGTCTTTTCTTCCTGAAGTTGTGAATACTTGGTCAAGCATTTACAAGGAGGACACTGTGCTACACTTATGCTTGAGAGTAAGTTTTATCTTTGCTAATTACTAAACATAAACAGGCATTATATGTTACACAGAAAACATTTTCACACCTGAAAACTAAAAAAATACTTATTAAAAAAATAAAGGTTAGTCTGGGGTTCTGTATGAGCTGAAGGGTTAAAAACTCTGTTCCAGGATGGCTTATTTAATCAAATAGCTCAAACTCTTGAAATATAGGCATAATTTAAAAAGCAAGTAATCTGTATCACTGTCGTGGAGGAACAGACACTGTTCCCACTGCCTGCTTGTCTCTTTACTATTCCCTGTTCCATAATGCAGCTAATGAAGGGTTTGACTTGCAGGAAATTCAGCAGCAGAGAGCAGCACAGAAGCTCACCTTTGCGTTCAATCAAATGAAGCCCAAATCCATCCCATACTCCCCAAGGTGAGTCTGTAAACTGCCATTATAGTGCAAGCTTTTGGCACAGGAGATTGCCTACAGGGCTGTTAACAAGTGCATCAGATATATTAAGGTAGTGATATGTGGATATATATCTTGCAATATTATTGTGAGTGTCAAGCAGAATTTTCCTTGGCAGTATTTTCCATTGACACTTTTTACACTGATTCTTAACCTACTGTGATAATCTAAAAGGCTGTGTATAATACCTTAAAATTTAAATTAATAGTAAAACAAATAAAAATCTAATAGTAATGGTGTATTTGTCACTTATTCTTGAGATAGATTCATTAAGTATGCTTTTTTACTAGGTTCTTGGAAGTTTTCCTGTTGTATTGCCACTCTGCTGGCCAGTGGTTTGCAGTTGAAGAGTGCATGACTGGAGAGTTTAGAAAATACAACAACAATAATGGTGATGAAATAATCCCAACTAACATGCTGGAGGAGGTTATGCTGGCTTTCAGCCATTGGACATATGAGTATACAAGAGGAGAATTGTTGGTACTAGATCTGCAAGGTAATGTCTTTACTCTGAAATTGGGATTGCAGCCAAGGTAGATGTATGTAGGTTTTCCTTTTGATAGGATTTTATTGAGAATTCATGTGCCTGTAATAGGTAACAAGCGTTATTTCATGCTTCTTAGTCTGGTTAGTTTGAATCTATGGCTTTCTTATTTAATTAGAATCATTTAGATTAGAAAGGACCTCTAAGATCATCAAGCCCAACCATTAACCCAGCACTGGCAAGTCCACCACTAAACCATGTCCCCACATGCCACATCTAAACATCTTTTAAATCCCTCCAGGGATAATGACTCCATCACTTCCCTGGGCAGCCTGTTCCAGTACTTTAAAAACCTTTCCATGAAGAAATTTTACCTCATATCCAACCTAAACCTCCCCTGGTGCAATCTTAGGCCATTTTCCTCTTGTTCTATTACTTGAGACCAATTCCCATCTGGTTCCAACCTCCTTTCAGGCAGTTGTAGAGAGTGATAAGTTCTCCCTTGAACCTCCTTTTTTCCAGCTAAACATTCCCATCTCCCTCAGCTGCGTCTCAAAGGACTTGTGCTCCAGACCTTTCATCAACTGTGTTGCTCTAATATAGCATTGCATCTTACAGCAACATGGAGAATATAAATATATACATCTTTACCTAAAGAAACATGCCATGAAAAAATTCAAGTTTTTGGCACATTTGTGTAGTGCTAACCTGCATTTTTCCTGAACTGTGTGCCAGATATTCTGGCTGTGAGAACTGTATAGGAAACTTCTTTCTCACAGGTGAAAACCCAAGTTAGGAATTGCAGGCAGATGTAAAAATAGGTGGAAGAAACCTGAGAAGTACAAAGTGCTCATTTAGGAGCAATTTTGTAAGGGTAGAGAATCACATATAGTTTGGGTTAGGTTTGTGAGGGGTTTTTTTTCTGTTTTTATTCTTTGGGAAGTTGAGAAGTCATAACTAAGAATTCTAATGTTTTTCAATATTAATGCATTTATGTAATCAGAACTGTGTCAGATTTAATTTTTTCTTCATGTACTGTCTGAAGGTGTTGGTGAAAATTTGACAGACCCCTCTGTGATAAAAGCTGGGGAAAAAAGGTAAGGTTAAAGAAAGACTTGAAGTACTATAAAATTTTCACTAGAGAGAGAACACATGCAACACATGTTCATGTTCACTTTATTTCTAAGGTCGTGTGATATGGTGTTCGGTCCAGCCAATTTGGGAGAGGATGCAATAAAAAACTTCAGAGCAAAGCACCACTGTAATTCCTGCTGCAGGAAACTGAAACTTCCTGGTAAGAGCTGCTGTATTTCTTCTTCTGAGATACCTATGGGATGCGTGATATGTAATGAAATATTAAGTGGAATAAGTAATAAGCAACAGTTTCATAATTTGACTTTGGGCTTCCAACTATATGGATGATAAAAACATCCCATTTTTGACACTGCATATCAAGGAATTCTTTATAAGTACATTTGCATACCCAGTTTCCCTTGCTAGACTTGTACGTCCCATTGATTCTACTAGCTCAAGAAATAGTAATAATTGTGATTTTGTTCTGTTTGTACAGATCTGAAGAGGAATGATTACACACCTGACAAGATCATATTTCCTCAGGATGATTCCCCTGAACTGACAATTCAGCCTGGAAGCTGCACCAAAGAATCTGATTCAGCTGGTTCTATTCGTCTGATGCTCTAATGATGAGACCAAATCTGTGGCTTCATTCAAACTTCATGGAATATCACAAAGTTGTCACTTACCTTCGCTATAATTAAGAGACAGACATGACAAAAGAAGGATTACTGTTTTATGAGTGGGATTTTGGCTGGTCCATAATCTGAGGACCTTACAACTTGTGATAACCATCTACAGAGCAGCGTGGCAGGTGATCATTCTAAAGGTGGAATAATGACAAGTATTTAAGATGTGTTTTTAAAGGGGCTTTTTAAACAGAAAGTTTTATTTTTTATTTTATTTTGGTTTAGGGAAGGATTTTCCTTCTGTAGTCCTCTGGTGGAAAATAGGCCTTCCACCAAAAGGATTTTGGTAGTTGATGTTTTAAGGTAAAGCATTTGTCTTTTTGGCATTTGTCTTACTGTCACTGAGCAAAACCAGGAGAAAGCACCTACCTCTGTAATGCCAGAGTATTCTTGGAGTGTTTTTGGAAGTGTTCCACTAATGTTTTCTCACCAGGTGTCTTTTAATCTGGCCTTTTGAAGAGGACAGAGCCAAATGAGCTGTATATAGGATGCCAGTAGGCTGAAGTTGAAGGTAGGAACTTGATATGTTCCAAGAGAGAGAGAGTGAGTCTCCTGAATCAGGATTCATTCAGCTTCATGACTGTAAACCTGGGCTTGGTTGTTTTTATTTTGTGGAATAGAGCCCTAATTGTGCATAATGAAATTTCTCGTTTTACACATTTCAATTTTATCAAGTCACTGTCAAGTAGTAACAAGCCATGATAGACTGATATAATCGTATTTAATAGAAGAATTAGTATGTGCTGGTCCAAATAAGTTGCCTTGTAAGAACACAAGTTGGAAGTGCTTTTCCTCGTACGTACGTAGTGACTGCTTCAGAAGTTCTGCCTTCCAAAGATCTTGTAAAACCAGTGTATTGAAACCGAATGTACACATAACTTGTAAATGTATTTAAAATTGTGTAGAAAACATCTTTAATGTTATGTTATTTGTGGTACTTACTTAAGAGAGACTAGGGTTGGATTTGTATCGTGTAAAGTACGGGAGATTGCAATGCACCTTCATGCCAATAAAATTTAATTTAACTGTCCCAAATATTGTTGAGCATTCAAAGAAAAAACTGTTGTCCAACTGAAGTTTCATGCTGCGATTTTTTTTGTTACATAGGTACTAATTTGTAATTTTTAATTAAAAGGGCAGTATATAGCTCTATAAATTTTTTTATTGAGTAGTGTATCTTATAGATACAGACCTAAGGCACGAACACAATAGCTGTTTAAATGGTGTTTTATGTTTGATGGGAAAAGGTAAAATGTTATAAGGATATAATACTGTATACATTTTGTATATCATTAAATCTTTAAAGAATCTAAAATAAATTTATTCTTGTTTACAGACTTCTGCTGCACGTCTCAGTCTGAAAAGTTATTTTTGGTGAATTTAAGTAACTCTTTATGTGGAAAAGTAGAATTTGTCCTGCTGGATCAGAGCAGTTGTTCACCTTTGAGGTATTGCAACTTTGGCCAACACCAGAAACTAGGGAGGTAAAAAAGTGAAAACTGTCATAATAGACAAACAAATATGAGGGGATTAATAAATAAATGAGACAAAAATAGCTCTTTACAATGTTTAATTAGGAGCTACTTAGATGTCTGACTATAAATCCTCCTGTTGCTGTGGGAGAATGGGCAGATACTCAAGGTGTACTTACACCTTTCTCATTCCAAGCGACCTCAACAGTAAGACTTGAAGGATGATTGGCTGCAAATTCAGGAAGATTTCTAGAGGAGGCTCTTGTTTTTTGAAAATATGAACAAATTCAGTGTACAAAATAGGAAAAACATTTTGAGAAAATCGCGCAAGTAAAAGTTGGGAAACTTTTTGCTTCCTGACAAATACTTAACTGGGCACAGTTAGTTTTTACTGCCACGTTACTGGTCTTCAGTAGTTTCGTGTGTGACTCATTTCTTAGCAAAAAAACTAGATGTGACTTCTCTGTGAGGGGTGTGACTGATTGTGGGGGGACTATTATGTCTCCTCGCTCTTGCAGTGACTCAGGCCTGAAGATTTTTCAAGACCAAAAGGGAAAAACATGATTGGGAAATGCCTGTGAGCCTTGGAGTGATTAACACTGTTCCTATTTCTGTCCATCTCCCTGGCAAGAGCATAAGCTTACTGTGTGTGAATTACAGCTGGAATTACATGACAAGCATATCCCTGAATTGAGGGGGGGACAACTGTATAACTTCCAGAAGTCATCTGTTCCACACTAGCAGAAAAAAAATCATAAATATCAAGTATCCTTCAGGGAAGGCATTGGAGAAGTGTGGTGGCAAATAAAACCAAGTTGGTTTGAAGTAGCAGCCTGACTCTGTTTGTACAATGCTGCATCCTGCTGGTGTTGGGCAGTAGGAACATGAAGATTATTTCACTAAATTTAATTTGTTTGAGAACATCAAGTGTTACTCCTCTGCTGAAACCTCATCAGTCTTGGGGTGCCCTATGAGGAGAGAGGAGTTGTGATCCTTTAGCATTTAAATGTCCTGTAGATTACCAAAGAGGAAAAAAGCAGGAGCAGCACTGCAACTTCTGATAACTATCCCAAACCATCTGATAACAAAGTATTGGTATGGCTTCTTAGAACCTAGTTTTTAAATTCAGGAATATAATTCAAACCTTCTCTAATCATTTTTTAGTGAAAATCTGAAATGCTTCAGTGACCTTTCCTACTAAGAGGGGATTTAAAGGGTATTTCTCATATAAGGAAGTAAGCTACATAATTTAAGCTTTTAATTAATCACCAAATTCAGCATTGTTGGCTGTTTTCTTGCAGTATTTAGGTGCCGAAACATTTCAGAGAAAATATGTCGTGGCAAAATACACAGCTCCTGGGGAGTTGGTTTTCTAGCTGCTGCTCAGCAGCCATGTGATTGGGGAAAGGAGAGGTTTGTTTTTTAAGCCCGTGACAGTGGTTTCCTACACTTCAATTCTTGGTGATTGCATCTCGAGGCAGTAACACTTAATACTGCAGGAATATGGAAAGGGGAAAAGACTGCAGCTGAAAACTTAATAGAAGCAGTTCATATGGAATGTTCCTGTAAGATCAGTTGGAAAAAAAAAAAAGCAATTTTTTACATGTAACAGTGCTTCTGAAAAAAATGCTGATGATTTAATCTTTCTTTTTACAATTAACACTTTTCCTTGCAAGTAATCCATTTTTGGTGAGAGTAATGGTAAGTTAATTCTTATCCCCAGAGCTTGCAGTAGGTAAGTAGTGTTACATTAAAACAGTAAGTGAAAGTCTTGATTCAGATTCCATAAAGAGTAGGAATAAGCATATCTAGTTCCATCAACAAAAATATAGATCAGATTTTGAGTAGAGTGTGTGTGTGGGGGGTGTTGCTTTTTGTGTCTCAGTTTGCAGATAACCAGTTTGGGAGATGAAAAGCAGTGGCAGCTGTCCCAAGAGTTCTGGGAGATGTCCTTTGCTTGATGTTTGTTTAACAAGTAAGATAATTAGGGATTTTTTTAAATGGCTTCCTGGGCCTCTTCTGTGGATGCTTGTTACCTCCCAAATTGTGTACTAAATAGGGAAAACTTGCTGCTCTTTAGTGGTGTGTGGAATTCAGAGATGAACTACACTGCCTCATTAGCTAATTAAAAGCCATTTCTCTGCCACTACCATTCCTTCTCCAGCCCCACCCCCAGAAAATCTTCATAACACAAATAAACAAATTCAAGGTGATGTTTTGTGGTCAACAGCTCCAGTCATCACTGCCCTTCTGCCAGAGCATGGCAATAATAAATCCTAATCCAAATATGAGCAAAAACATGGATAAATGTGGGTCAGGCTCAGACTCCCTGCTCAGTTGGATGGGTGGATTTCCCTCTCTTCCCAGGTTTTCTGTTCTGGGTTGCACATAGGAAGGAGATGTAGGCAGGTTCTGTGTGAGGACCAACGTAACCAAGTGACATCATAAAGAGAACGGGGCAGGAATAGCTGGGCTGACAGGATGGAGCATGGAACAGTACACATGGGGAATTGCTTGGCTTGTACTACAGGGATTGCTGCATTTTAAGTTCTCTGCCACAGAATAGAGTCTCAGCCTCTAAAAATCCAAGAACAGCAACATCGGTGAGCACGTCCGTGTGGTGCAGAGTCTGTGTTCAATCTCTCTACTGCCTCACTGGCCATGGGGACAGTTTGGTCCAGGACAAACTCATGCAGCTAGAAAAACAGGTTTTCTGGAATTTGCTTAACTTATACTAAAATTTTCTTAACATGCATTAAGTAACAACAAAAATCTAAAGAACAATCTGTCTATTATAGCATCTGGACTGCAACCTATGGTTTTAGAAAAGATGTAAGTTCCACATACATCCATAAGGAACTGAAATATAATATGCATTCTTTAGGGTAAAATGCTTAAGATAACTATTTATAGGTGGTGATAGTTTTTGAGGTATTAAGTATGAAATCTAAGACTGAATGGAATTTTAGGAATAACACTAAAACCTCAGGTATTTAAATAAAACCTATTAATGATGTACCTCGCTGTACTGGGAAGAGCTTAGTGTGGGAAATGGAGAGTCTTCACCACTGTATTAGCCTGATGAAAGTAAATGTGAATATAATTTGTAAAGAAGACCCTGAAAAAGCAGGAAATGCCTCTTGAAGGCAGTATGCTTTATAAAAATACAAAAAGCACCATAGCATATTAGATTTCCATTATTGTGGATTTTTTTCCTAGCAAGTTGAAGGATGGCTTGGAAAAGAAAGTATTCCCACAAGGAAGACATAGAGGATGTGAACAGCCGTCACCCAGGGCTCACTGGCCTGCAGAATCTGGAAAACACATGCTACATGAATGCAGTTTTGCAGTGCCTCTGCAGCCTGCCACAGCTAGTGGAGTATTTCCTCTCAGGGAGGTGCAATGCAGACCTGCATGTGTGAGTTCACTTGTTTTTCATCTTGGTGCTGCCATTTTCCTTCCAAAGGATACCTGTTGCCGTGAGAATGTGCAAGGCCCTATCTACCAGCTGCCTTTTGTCAGTTATAGTCACTGGCTTCCTTGTCCTTTGAGACCCAGGGTTGTCTCCCTGCTGGGTGCTTTCAGCATTATACTTTGTCATTTTAATGGTAATACCCCTTACAGTCACTACTGTCTCAATGATGATTCCTACTACCCCTTCTAGGGTCTGCTGAGGCCCTCAAACCCAGTTTCAGGCCATCAGATCCATACTGTACCAGCATATGTTTTCTAAGTTTCTATATTGTGCTCCCATTTGAAGGCAGAGACAGCATTTTTTCATACCTTACTCGAAACTTACGTGTATTTTTCCCAAGGGAGATTGGTGAGTCTGCAACTGCCTTTGGCTGTTTGATGTCTGATATGTGGCTTGGAGAGTTTGACTACATTTCCCCTGAGGCGTTTCACTCAATCTTTGGGAAGCGGTACCCAACCTTTAGCAGGAGGACTCAGCACGATGCGCAGGAGTTTCTGATCTGTGTGTTGGATGAGCTTCACCAGGCTTTCAAGGAGGTAAGAGCCCACTGTGTTGTTTTGGGGACTGTAGCAGTTCCCCCTACATGTTATGATTTAGCATTCCATGTAATAATTGCCTGTTCTCCTCTTCTGAACTCCATGATGGGGCCGCTAATAATTGCTCTTTTCTACCTTTGTTTCAGACCCGTGTAAACACAATTATTAATTTGCTTCTTGTCTAATGCTGCATTAAATTGCAGCTCCAATCTAAATAACAATGCTATCTGTAGCTTCATTGCCCTAACCTCTCCCTCTCCTTGCTCCTCCCACACTTAATGTTCTTCTACTTTCTCATCTGCCTGAAATCTTCATGTCTGCTATACCCTCATATCTCTTTCTCCTATTCAGGTCCACTGATAAAGAGCTTTTCAAGCAGTTAAATCCTGTTAAATGTCCAAATTACTATAATTTCTCTCTAAGCAAAGGAAATAACCTTAATTTGCATGTATGAACCATCAAGAAAAGTAATAGTATTTTAGAGCCAAGTTCTGTGACAAGACAAACTACTGACCTACCCAAGCAGTGGCAGTAAACATTCAAACCCAGTGAAGGCACTTCTGAAACAACTATTTGTCTACATTTTGTTAATTTCTTTTTCTTCTGTGTAGTTGAGCCAAGGAAGACACAGAACTGGCGCAGAAGCAAGCAGAGGGAGTAGCGGTGGCACATCTATTATAACACAGTTATTTGAGGGACAGCTCAATTACAGTATCACATGTCTGAAATGCAAGACCATCAATGACAGACCTGAGAGCTTCACCGTCCTCTCCCTGCCCATCCCTTCTAGGAGAGTGTGCACTCTGCAGGTGTGACAGCCAATACATTCCTGCTGCTTTCTGCTTCATGTGGGAATAGGGGGGGTTAGACATTATAGCGTTACTGAAAAGATGCAGGTTTTTAGTTACTTTCTTTCTTGGGTGCCAATAGATAGTCTTGGATCTGGCCCTTGGAGAAGAGGCATTTCTTATCTCAGAATCACAGAGGCTGGTGGGGTTACAGGAGCAATGCCTGTGCCAGGGGATGAGGGATACCCAGATCATTCAATAGAAACCGTGAAGGTTTCTTTCCTTCACCAAGTACTTCCTCACTTGAGGGGAGAAAGGAAGCCAATGTTGGCTGCTTTGTATTTGCAATGTCAGTCTTGCTCCATCATACTTTAATTAGGAAGAGAGCTCTGAAGTATGGCAAGTTTATCTCTTTCTTTGCTTAAGATCTTCAGGGGTGGAAGGAGATCTGTTTGATCAAGAGATTTTGATTTCATTTTTTTTCCTTTGACAGGACTGTCTCGAATGCTTCTTTCAGCCAGACACACTGACTCAGAACAACCAAATCCACTGCTCATGGTGTGGAACAAACCAAGATGCTACAGTAAAGGCCACCATAACCAAAGCACCACAGATCATTATTTTTCACCTAAAGAGGTACAGTCTAAGTGGCCAGTTCCTGGGATTTGTGAGATGAGAAGGACAGTCCACTTGCATTTGCATTGAAGGAAAAAAATCACTGCAAACAAGTGTTTTTAGCAATTCTGATACCTAAAAGCTAAATGGGCGGTAACAGAAATACAATTAGAGAAGTAGCTCGCAGACATCCCTGTGAATCAGTTCCTGTGGTGAGTGGGAGAACTTGTGACTTGGGGGTTTTTCTTGTCATTACTGCAGTTGAGGCGCCCTGGTTTTGTTCATCCCCTAAATAAATCAGGCCTAAATTGGCAATACTAAACAGAGGTGCATCAGTGTAAGAGCTCCTGGATCAGCAGTCTTCACTAACTGCACATGGCCAGAGGGTGCATTTATTCTTAAGAATTTTTTCTTAACAACTTTCCACCTATGAAGAAAGCTATTTATTATTTAATTTTCCATTCAGCATCTGCTTTTGTCAACATGTTCCAAGAACTTGTGGTCCTCAGGTGCAGCCTTTGGCCACGTTGTAAATGTTCAAAAGTGCAGTGATGTACTGAAAGCTACAGTGGGAAGAGGGATGGAGCCTGGCATGACAGAAGAGCTGACAATGGTAGTGCAGTCCAGTCCTAAATGTTTAGGACATAGTGAAAGTGACATCTTTTGTGGGTTTAGTGCATTTTCTGCCCATTTACTGTTATACACAACATTATTAGAAATCTTTCTCTTTCAAATGCCAAGGTAGTCAGTTGGTTTTCCCTTCTCCTGAGAAAGTAAGTTAAGCAACCACCACAATGCAAAAAGAAGTTGAGGGTTATGTAAAATCGTTCAAAATGTCATTTCAGGTTTGCCTGGCAAGACAAGCACAGAAGGAAACTTTCAACCACTGTCTGCTATCCATTCAGCAATCTGGATCTCTCTCCCTACAGCACCACGCTTTTCTACAAGAATGCAGAGTACAGCTTATGTGCTGTAGTGGTAAGCTTTGCCTTTCCTGCATTTATTTGGAATGCTCTGCCTTGTGGAGTAGATGATTTATATTTTAATGTATAGTTTTTGTATGTTTTTACCTGCCATAGACATCATCCAGTAACAGTATGTAACAAAAAAGAGGGAAGTTGTTATTTTGCCTCCTTCCCCAATTTCCCCAAGTGCATGCTTTTAAAAGCATGCACTCCTGACACATAATGCCTAGTTGGAGCTTCTTCAGAATAAACTCCACAGGCTGATCCTGCAAAAATCCTGTTTATAAATAAGGATGAGATGGTCTCTTTTTTCCCATTGCACACAGCAAGGGGGGCCTCTTACAGTGATGCAGATCAGGGCTAATAATGGGGTTGCAAACGTAATATTGCAAAAATAGAGAAGAATAATCATAATTAATTTGCTCTGTTTTAAAGCATTTATTTGAATTAACATTCCTTGCTGTAGGCCAGAGGGGGCTAAAACCCTCTCTCCCATCTTTTCCAAGTGCAAACAAAAAATGATTGCCAGTTCCTTGCTTTGCCTGTAAGGAGACAGAGTGAGACTCTGGTTTTAACAAAGTGTATTGTTTCTTACAGAACCATGCTGGTGATATGGATTATGGGCACTACACAGCATTCTGTAAGCACTCGGCCACCAAGCACTGGTACAGCTTTGATGATGCCCAGGTCACCAAGATTCCAGATTCTGCAGTGCAGACCAACACAGCTTACCTCCTCTTCTACACCTCTCAAGGCTATTGAGAACCTGCCAGCCCTTGAAAAACAACAGTGAGTAGGGCAGCAACTAGAATTCAGCAGCAGCATTAGCAGAGTCCTGTTTCATCAATAAATAGAGCATTTACATTAGTGATCATCTGTTGTGGTCTTTCAAGAAGTAATTCCTAGAGAGAACAGTTACAGCCCCTGAGCCTCTTAAGGAATGTGTGTCCACTCCCTTTGCACAAGGTCTGAAAGTTGTTTTCCACGACAACTCTCTTGCATCCTTCAAAAGAACACAAATGTTGAGCGTACAGCTGCACTTACCTGAAAATTCCTGTTTTTCTGCTTGTTAAGAATATTTTGTTTTAAGCTGCCTTTCAGGAACTTGCAGTGGGATACCAGACCATGGAGGGAGTGTGTTCAGAAGAGAGCACAGGATAAAGTGACTCTTGTAATGCCACTTTTTGTCCCCCTAGCACTGCTAACTTGTTTGCAGCTTGTAGGCTTCTGGGAAACAATCAATCCTGGTCTAAATGCCATCAAGACACACAGAAAAAGGTAACAGCTTAGAATGTAGGATGCCAGATTCTTGAATGCCAACCTAATGAGAGAGGGAAATCTAACCTTAATCCAGAGCAGGGAAATAAAAAAAAAAATGCAACTAAAATAAGTTTCTAAACTAATTAGTTCTATGCAAAATAGCATTTTTTTTTACCAGAGAACCTTTAAACTGGGTGAATATGATTCAGACTGTCATTACATAGAATCCTGACTGTTACACAAGCTAAGAATGAAAACACCAAACTCAAACATACATTTAACAGGATATATTTTTAAATCATTTCTTCATTAAGGTTTTTAATGCATGTGTACATGAAAATTTATATTAAAAAATTAAAAAGGAAAATCTTGTTTGTTTAGAATAACTCTGAAGTGCACAAATATTGACAAAAGCTAACAGAAAAATAACACAGCTCTGCTTTATTAAGTAGTGTTGCAATTACTTAGAGCTGGCAAATAAATGCAATCCTCTGAGTTTTTAGAGATTCTCACAAAAAGGACAACATTTTATTATATACATAGTTCTGATGTGCAAGTATGCAATCAATATGTACACTTACATTCCTAACTGTTTACATCGTTCTAGAGTATTCACAGTAGAATCAAGCTTAAGGTTAGAAATGTGAAAAGGCCATTAACAGTGAAAGAAAAAAATTAACCAAGATATGCCTTGGGATTTTAAGACATTTTAAACTACTTGTTAATAGGTTTCAGATGACTAAGCTAGAATTTAATTTTGGAGCAGACTAAAAATAGAGTTGTTTCTTAAATAAACAGTAATGCAAGTATGCCTGTAAATGGTTCCACAGATGGCAGTATTACCACAAGCGTTACTCATCAGTCTCCTGACTGCTAAGCACTACTATGGACCAGAGCCAGCCTGCTTGCAGCTACACCACTGCAGCCATCCCCACACCTGTGAGTGACTGTCTGTCAGAGCTTTGCATATTGATATGCATTCCCATGCCTAGTTTGCTCCTACAGAAAGAAAACCAGTTTCCTTAACCCACACTACTTTACGTGGCCATATCCACTGCTCGCTGTTCATAAGATGTATAAAAGAGAATATATGCAGCTGAGGACTTCACCGACGACGCTGAGATCTCAGATACTTCATGGTCATCAAACTTAAACCAGCGCTGTTTTGAGGCATTTTTGCAGTAAGCTGTGTAGTGTCCCCCATCCAGCCCACCATAATGATTCTGTGGATGTAAGGAAAGAATTAGTGGCCTCAAAAGCTGCCATTTCTTCCCTGGTTAGGGAAATAATCTAGAACGTGATGTTTTTACTCAATACCAATTATTCATTTTATAACACAACTTAATCTGCATCTAGATAGGGAGCCTGAGTCACTGCATCAAGTCCCTCAGAATTCTGAAATGTGACATGCTTACTTACTGATACTGAGAAGAGGTTGTATCTCTTCAAGGTATTCTTTGGACCAATAACATACTGTGAAAGGTCAAGTGTTTCCAATGGAAAATCTACAGAAGTCTGAAGCTTTTGTTTCCATCTTCCATCATATGAAAATCTAGAGAATTAAAAAGCATCACTAAAAGTTACAGGTTGTTCACAAGCTATTTAATAAAGTTAAGCATGTTTTGTTTTCCCTTATTTGAGATCACATCCTGTTTAAAGACACAAATTTTGTTAATGTGTTAACAAACACAAGAACGTGTCTCAGCAAAAACGGAAAGACATCACTTGTAGAAGTACTTTGTGAACCAGAGCCTTATAAAAGAAGCAGCAGATGAAAATAAAATTCTTGCAACATTGTGTTTCCAGTTATATTCTTAATTTTTTTCTAATTAAAACTGGTCAGCTACTGTCCTGGAACAATCAATCTCCATCAAAGCCTAGTCCCTTCATCCTAATTTTCATCAATCACATTTCCTTACCGTTTCAAGTGCACAAGAAGAACAGGTGGTAATTTCCAAATTTCTATTTTTTTCAAAGAATCCCTTCGAGTTTTGCAATGGCTACAGTAAAACCTATTGTTATCAGTGAGCTTTTCCTCTTTGGAGAACAGTCTAAGGCATTCCTAAAACAAAACAAAACCACAGATTGTGAATGGCAAATGCTTATGAAAGTGTAACAAAAATGTTTGTTTCCTATTTGTTAACCTGCATCAATTATTTGCATCCTCCATTTCACAAAAATGAGTAAAAATGAGTTAAATTTCAGTGTGAAAGCAAATATTACAGCATATATTAATTAGTTACAAGTCCTTCAAAATATACCAATGGAATGTTGACCAACCCTCTTCAAAAAAGAGGAAGAGCAGAAGCAACATCATAATGAAGTCACAGAGAGGAGCTGTGGCTCCACTGTACCTGCAGAGTGCATTTGCTGGAGGATGCGAGGGGTAAGGACAAATACATGAAAGCCTCAAAGGTTCGGGACTTCTTGTGACACGTTAGACACTGCACTGTAGATTTGAACTGGCCCTGAAAGAGTGCCACAATAATGGACTCGTTGAGCTGTTTGTGCTTGTGCCAGGCTAGTTCTGCTGCTCTGAAGTCGTCGAGGTGATCATTGTTTTCTTCTTTGTACCTTTTCCTGTTGTCAGCCTGGAGAACAGAAGTTTAAGTACCATAGCAATGTATTATCATATGTATATAAATCAGAACTTTATAAGCAAGCCATATTACTGAATATTTGCAAGAATATTTAAACATGTCAGTGTAGCCATCTAGTTCTTATCTAGTTAGACTTCTTCCTTGACTCCCTTTAGTACTTTACACCGTTTCATGCTACAGTCCTACTTTAATTCTGAGTATTTGCATTTCTTTCTATAAAAGGTTGCAGTAAAAATCTTCTGGCAAAATAAGAGGCATCTTTAAAGTTTTTTTCTCTTGATCATCTGACGGATATATTGTTATAAGTGTATTGCTTACTTTATTTAGGTCTTCATGCAAGCCATCCATTAGAAAGAGAAGCAGTTCTTGGGAGTCCTGTTGGCTATATCCTGCAAACTGGTCATTAATCTTCCCAATTGTAATTTTGAAGTCTTTTGGACTGATATATTTATACTGTCCGGTCCATAAAGCTTTCATTATGACACCAAACTCCTCAGCCACTTCACCTTTATGCCCCAGGAAATTTGATCTACAGAATTAGAGACAAAAAAAAATTGTGAGCCCTTCTGACAAAAACAGTAATACTAAAAATTAGTTAATTCAAGACATTATGCCAATTTCAAAATAATTTCTTTAGACCAAGAAAAACTGGCTGTTAGAGAGTTAAAATTTTCATCTGCATTACCACTGTAATTTGGTTCCATATTCAAGATGGAAGGTACAGCTGTTTTCAGCTTGTTCTGTAAACTGCTATTTAAATATTTAAGTTTTCGGAGACTCCAGTACACTTGTATTTATGAATGTCATGACCACAATTTAATTATGAGTAAAATCTATTTAGTGACATACACGAATTTTCAAAATGTTAGAACTCCTAAAAGTCACCATTTGTCTCCCACTTAAAAACCACCAAACCCCCTTTGCCCCACTAAGTCATCTTTTTGAATTGGCAAATATAAAGACAGGCAAGAGACTGTTACCTGTTAATATCATCCTGATACAAGTTTCTGTTAAAATAGTCAGCCAGGTGAGGTGCATTGCACAGACACTGTAATATGGAATTCATGTAACAAGTGTTCCCTAGATTACGAAGTCCTGTGAGAGCTGGTCCTGATCCCCCAAACACAGGATTAAGATTCCGAATCTGTGATGCAGAGAGTCTTGAAATTTCTGCTTTAGTGTAAGAGATGGGCCTGCAAGGAAGGAATTATTTTTTAGGAGTTTTGGACTGTGCACATAAACCAACAGACACACCACCCCCATAGACTGAACTATCCTGGCACAAGATGGCTCCAAATACCATCATTTCAAGTACTCAAAAAAGAGTCAATGCAATAGTGAGAAATCCATATTCACTGGCCTCCCAGGAGCCCTTTAGGCTCAATCAGTTGTGGGACTAGGGGGGGGTTCCTTTGATTTCTTTAATTCACAGATGAATAATTGGCTGTTGATTTAAACCAGTTTAAAATCTGAGAACTTTGCATTTCACAGCAAGCATTTAGTGTGTTAACACAAATACAACTTAGAAAGCAACTGTTGTCCAGTTACATGTGACCCCTGAAATTCCTGTTCATACAAAACAATTACACTGATTCTCCAAAGATAACTGCCCTATACACTGAATTTTCAGCAATGAAATATCTATCACTCTTGCATCCTTTCACACCTACCTAGAAAATATTAATGGATTTCAGTTGGTTAAACACAAAAAAGGTCCTATGTGCTATTATACTGCATGAGTTGTGCTATAACTTATAGAACATACTTATTGTCACGATTCACTGCAGGAGTTACAGGAATTCTCTTCTTCTCTTCCTCCTGAATGGCTTGAGTTATATCTGGGGAAGAGTAGGAGCGCTTCAGTTTGGAGTGTTCTCTCTCTCGTTCCACAGTCACCTGTGGCTTGGGTTTATGAGTTGGAGGGGTTGATGGAGGAGTGGCTGAAGGAGCCATTTCTGGTGGATACATATGAACAGTATTTGTTGGCGAGTGATAGTAACGAAAGGTTCCAGTGATTGGATCCAGAAACTTGGGGAAAAAAAACAAATAGTTTCAAAACCAAGTAAAATTCATCACTAACTTACTTACCTACTTATAAATTACTGTAAGAACAGTGCATGAGTCTTTCAGACATTGGGATATTAACAGTCATGACTGGTCTCAACATTTAATGTATTAAATTTACTAGAAGACACCACTTTCACCAAAATGCCTATTAAACAGCAACTGCTTAGTATCATCAACAGCAGATGAACTCTCCTAGTTTCATTACAAATACTATTAAAATTCAGAAAGTAATCAAGTGGAAGTTAAAGAGGAGCAAAAAAATAATTGAACAAGAGCTAATTTAGAAATAAGACACAATTGAAATGCAGGAGAAAATTGCACAAGGCAACTTGATTTTATTATCAGAAGGAGAGTTACCTTTGCCCATCCTGCAGGCAGCCCTGGGATTATCCTTCCCATTTCTTCACTTCGTGCTCTCATTAGTGGCTCCCGCTGAGACTAATAAACAAAGAAATGTAAGGTACATACAGTTACCTGTGCAGAGCAACAAGCTGCCTGTGCTTTGCCTACAGAGTTACATGATCCAATGCAAAACGGTACAATAAGAAATTCTTGATTATAGCTGGAAATACAATTTATTGTAAAGGTAATTTAGTACTATCTCCTGTCAAAATAAAAACCCATTGGTCAACACACTCCAGAAAAAAAAAAAAAACAACCAAAAAATTCAGGCTTTCAAAAGTCTCAAAACTCAGTTTCTTCCTTAAAGAATTAGGACATATGTGCTTCTGTTAAACACAAAGGAATGAGCTTTTCTCCCTCTCAAAGCAGGTATGCAAAGGAACATGCATGAGATGGTAAAGGTATGTAAAATGCTTTCTAATGACAGCAGAAACAGATCAAGACTTCTAATGAAAGCTTCAAATAATTTTTCATATGAATATGACAAATGAAAAAAGCAAACAAACACCTGTAAACATGGCATAGTCTTTTCCTAAGATGATAACTTCAAAAATTGAAATGAGATGGAATTTAATCAAGCACAGATGCTTCGTTATGTTATTTTGGCTACATACAATACATTTGTATTTACTTTAAGTCTTTCAGTATCTTGTTCAGAATCCTCTCTAAGGGGTCCTGGCTTTTGAGTTCCACTGTCTGGTTGTCCTTTAACCCCAGTTTGCTGCAAAAGATTTTGAGAGAAGGCTTCAATTTTCATCTGGTCTGTCAGTAAAGAATGCTGATAAAGCAGTTATACTTTCTTTTTTGGCTGTTAAATGCACATGCCACAATGAAGTGGTTAAAACAGGTCAATTTTATTCTTCTTAGTCTCTACTATAGGCAATTCACTGGAATAGTTTTTGTAGCTGAAAGTTGTATTACAGTATATTCTGTATATTCTGTAGTTTCAAGAGCTCAGAAATAAAGTACAGAAGGTCCATCTACACTATTTTCCCCTTAAAAGATCTAGGATTTACAATTTGGTTTTAAACTTTTTTTTTGTTTCCCCTTTTACTCCTCACTGTGGTAAAACCACGACAAAAGGCTGTAAAAAAACCCTGTAAAGTCAACATGAATTTATTTTATTGTAGGTAGTCATTTTGGGATTATTTGAAATTGCTCTGTCAGTCAAAAGCTTATGAATGATTGTGCTAAGGTTGTCCAAGAAGATATATTTTGTCTTCCTTGTGCATATGAATTAAACAAACATCAGAGCTTTATCAAACAACTGCAACTAAAAAAGCAGAGAAAAATATCCTAATGCATGTTTTTGAGAAATGGTTTTACAGACATGTTCCATTGTTAACTCAGCTTCACAAATGGCTCCTGTTTAATTTTTGACATTTTGCCATTATTTTCAAGAATGAGGAAAGAAGGAACTGGGACACAACCCTCCCCACCCTGAGATTCAGAACTGGATTGTTCTCAGCAAAAATACTGTATTTGCTTCCTGTGCCAGGAAACAAAATCCTGTTCTGTCAGCATGTATACAGCTGGGGGCACTAAAGTGTTTGTTAAGATATTATTCTGTCCCTAACATGTGATATACAGTATTGGGCTGGTACAAGAGATAAAATACCACCATGCCTCCAAAACAGAGGGTTGCAGACTGTAGACCATCATCCCTTCATGGTGGGAGTTTTATTATCCTATGGGGATTTCATGCTGGTTTTAACTACCTCCTCTACTTTTATGTAAAAATGATCTAAATAAACATCAAATTAAAAAATTAGAATTTCTAGATTGATACTAAACTATTCAGGATGATTTGAGTGCGTAACTACTCCACATTTGTTGATGATTTTCTTTTTCACTAACCTTGCCTGAAACAGTCACAAAGGTCTGAGGTGCATCACCCAGTGCCCGTCTCTGTGTTTCTGGTGTTCGAGTTCCCTTTTCTCTTTCTTCCATGGATATTTTATCAATCTCAATCCTTTTTGCACTAGTGTTTTCTGCTTCATTTTTATTTTGCTTTTTTGCTTCTATTGCTTCTCTGCGTGCTCTTTCTTGTTCCTTTTCCTCCTGTTCTCTTTTTATTTGTTCATCCCTCTCCTTCTGTTCTCTCTCCTCTTTGGATTGCTGTGGCTTTTCTTTGTGTTCCTTTTCCTTCTGCTCTTCTTTTTCCTTTTGCTCTTGTTCTTTTTCTTTTTGTTCCTGTGCTTCTTTTTCTCTCTTGAGTCTCTCTCTCTGTTCTTCTTGCTGCCTCTCCCGCAGTTCTTTCTCCCGCCTGTTTTTCTCTAACAAAGCAGCAGTTTCTGCATGTATCTGACTCTTTTCTTCTTCTGTCAGAACACTCTTTGTGTCGCGCACTGGCTTTGTGGAGCGGTCTGGAACTACTCGTCCATTCTCAACAGGCTGGGTGTCACTGACTGTTCCCTGAGGTTTTGGTCTGTTATCATCAAGGATTTTTAGTGAAGGCTTTTTAGTACGATCCACCTGTAACACAGGTGTAGAACAACAATTCACTACAGCTACTGCTGCTCTGTTAGTCAAGCCTTTTCTAAGTGAGATTTATAAGAGAATAAAGATGACATCAAGCTGAAGTCTGCAAGAGATCTTTCAATTTTGCTACATCTAGTCATTCCAATTGCTTCTTAGTAGAATTAGGTATTCATTTAACTAACTGTGAGACAACAAGCCCTACAGAACCATAAGGACAGCATTAAGCACTGATCACCACAATTCTTTATTTTCAAGCTTTGAAGGTGAGCATTTTAGGGCAATCAGGCAGCCTAATTTGGGCTTGGCTCTCTCAATCATGTGACAGAGCATGTGCTTAAGGCAGATCTACTTGATAGGAAGTGGTATTGAAAAGTGGCTTATGCTCAGCATTAGGAGAGCAAGTTGGTTTTGATGCTGAATGTTCTGAAGAAATAAAACCTCATATGGGTCAGGGAAGAACAGAAATAAGGTCTTTAAATTCCACGGCTCAGAGTCTTTTGACTGAAATCTGTGTTTAAGGTTGTATCCAGCCAGAAGGTTTAAGTCAACAGCTTTTGGCCTTGTCTACTAAAGAAAATGTTATTTTAATATAAAAACTCTACAAAAATTTTTTAGGAAGTTTTACTAATGTTAAGGGAAGAAACAAACTTCTATACTTCCACTACTGGACCAAGAACGACAAACCACCTAAATGTGTTATTTGAAAGAAGATACAGCTGTTAGAAAGCAGATCTTGGGAATAGCCAACTGCTCTCTCTGTATTTCATCCCGTGTGTTTTGAGTAGAGAAGTTTGCTTACAGACTTTCTGAATTAACGATCATCTGCTGACCTTTGATTTTTCAGGTGCTCATATAAAGATATTCATGACAAGTCCTGTAATTCATACATTTAGTTTCATAGGGTTCTGTAGGTAAGTTACTATGGCATCACAGACCACCAAGTCTCAATAGCAATATACTTGCATACAAGGCTTAAACAAATGTATTGAGTATGTCTGTTTGTGGATTTAGAGTTCTGTATGTGGTGGGTCTCTAACAGATTAATCATATTCTAACCCTGAAAAAAAGCAACACAGCTTACCTCAGGTATGCTTCTTGTAGCTGATACTGGACTAACAACTGAACTGTCAGATTTTGGAACAGCAGCACCCTGTATGTTTGGTCTGTTAAGTGATTTTAGTCTCTCTTCCAAATTATCTCCTGTTTCTTCATTTTCAATCACTTCCATTGGAGATGGCTTTACAGCAACAACAGGTGGATCAGAAGCTGGCTCTTCCAGAGATGGATATGTAAAATCCACTGCAGGAGAGGAGAGAGGAGGGAAGCATAAGAGAGCTCTTAAAGCAAAAACACACAAGCGAAATAAACCCCCACATTCCAACCCAAAATCTAATTTTTAACCATAGCAAGGTATTCCCAAAAGCATCTGAATGAATTAAAGATACATCCAATAATTAACAAATGCTTGGTGGGGTGTAGTCTCTTCTACTTACAAGAAACAGTCACTGCTTCACTCCTGCCATGCTGGGGTGGAGTTACTCTAGCATTTGTTGTATACTGGGGAAAACAAAGGAGCCAGTTTTCATAACCTCCTTCTAGAATTAAAGGTTCATTCTGCAGTATAGTTTTGCTTTCCCACTGTATGGAAAAAAAGTTTGAAATTTAATTGATTTAAAAACAGAAACAAAACTTCTATGTCTTAATAGTGATGCTGAAATTTCTGTATCTAGTCATTAAATTGAGAGGTTATTTTTGAGATTTTTAAGTAAGAATTAAAAAAACAGAGATCCTCTGTGTTTGGAGAAGGCCCAACACAGTTAGGTTCCTGGCTCTACTTACAAAAGGGTGTGAGTATTTCCAGTACAGAAAGAAACACTTCATGTAACAATCCTCCATGCATAAAAATATTTTTATTGTAATATTTGCTTCAGATACTTATCTGCTAAGCTTGCTTAATGCTTTAGAAAGCATAACATTAACTTTCAGAAAACCCTTTGAGAGTTCAGGCTTCAGACTTCCCTCCTCCTGAGGTCCTCAGTATTAGTGCATGAAAAAAGCACAGAGGACTCAGGGAATATTCTGTAAATTAATAAACAGGGAGAACTGAACTATCTCTGAACCTCAGCCTTTAATGTTTAGGTAACAGAAAGATGTGCAGCCTTTCACAAGAGCCCCCTCTCTCTCAAGGACGGACAACACAGCCACAGCCAGAGTCTGACTTGAAAATGTTTGGCATCTGCTTACTGTGGAGTCTGTATTTATCTAAAAGTTATATTCAGTAATGCAGAAAAGTTAATCAAGATCAAAATATTTCTAGGGCCACCCTCACTGAAGCCCCTCCATTGAGGTCTGGCTGATAGGACTGCAAAGTAGCTCCCCCTCTTCAGCCTGCCTGAGCAGGGGGCCAGCCAGTTCCCATGGATAAGGAATTTCAGTTCCTAATACAGGAAGGAGGGTGTTTCTGGCAAACAGTACCAAGCACTTTCCCAAATAACTCTGTCAGCCAAGAACTCTTAAGTTGATGAGCTGGTTGTTGAGGATGGGAGTTGAATCATTCTGCTGTTTACCTATTTTATTAAATAATAATGTCCTCTGCTAGAGCATGAGCACAGGAATGTGAAACTTCAGACTACACTTCTGCTATAAAAATAAGCAGACTTTGAATATTGAACCAAAATGTTTGCCTGAAGTGTTATTAAGGATGCCAAATATTTTGTAAATACAGGTGCCTTAAGACCGTCTTATTTAATGAAAAGCATCAATATAATACATAAAACTTGCCAACCTTAAAAAGTGCATCTTTCAGGCTCTGAAGAGTTGTTCCTAGCTTTAAGTCTTCAGCAGAACTAAACCAGTCCAGCAGTATAACATAATGAAACTGTCCTCTCCTCTTCCATGAATCTTTAGAATCCTCTGGGAGTCTAGCTTCAATCCAATTAGCAGTAACTCTGAAATGCATTAACATGCATTTAAAGACAAATGTACAAGTAACATTTTGTCCGACAACCTATAACCTATATATATTTGTGTGCTTGGATAAATTAAATATGCTTTTTCCTGAAGTCAGTACATGCAAAGTCAGAACTGTCCAGATACATATACACTGACATACAGCAGGGACTCTGAAGCTAAGTGTACAAGCTTTAAGAGCACTTTTTTTTTTTCATAAAATTAAATATTTCAGTATCATTTAACATTATTTCATACCCAGGACTGATAGCTTCTTCTGGGACACTGATAGATCTTGGAATACAGGATTCCTGGTAATCCTTCAGTCTTCGAGCATCCATTATAATCAATTCAATATTTTTGTCTGACATCATTGCAAACAGTTTCTCAGGTGTGACTGCTCCTGGAAATAGAGAAGTGATTAGATATAAGAATATATATTACAAATGGAGACAGCTATAACTAAAATACAGGATATTAGAATTTCATCAAATTCCGTGAAATAACTCCTCAAAAGAATTGCAGCTGCTTAGGTGACTGGGGCACAGTCATATGGAGACCTTTTTCATGTTTGTGTGAACATTGCATTTCTTACCACTCAGAAGGTCAGACTGATCCTTTCTTTCCAGTGAGTGCTTGCTCTCGCCGTTTATCTGTGTTAGAAGGGGAAAAAGAAAGTTCAACATGTAATCCTCAGAACCAAGGTGGCCAACAGACACTGAGTCTCAAAGAGCTTGAAGGAAACTGGTCAGACTGTTAAGACACAGGAAGGAACCCAGCACAAGGAAGCTTCTTCTGAAGGTGTGTTGACAAATGTACCTCAAAGATACCAAGGTTACTGCTCTGCCTCAACAGAAAACAGTTAAAAAGGCAATACGACCTAGGACAGCATCATCTGCTAGATGAAATTCATGAAGTATTTGTGGAGCAGTAAGGTCGCATCCACACTATTGCTGCAAAGACAACCCTCTCCTAAAAAGGAGACATTACCCATAACATCAGTTCATTATCATTTAAAAAAAAACCCAAACACATGATTCTGAACTGGAAGTAGCTACTAGATCAAATCAAACAAATGCCAGATTGATACTATACATTTAGACTGAATTAGTGAGTTGGTAAACATCTTCAATTACCCTTTGGCTTTTTCCTTTGGAATCCACAGCACTTTCTGAGTTTTTGGCTGAACTCTTTCCCTCATCTTTTGGTTCTTGCTTTTTCTGCAGCTCTTGTCTGTCCCTCTCTTCAAGTTTTTTCCGAACTTCAGCTTCTTCATATCTATTGAGGGGAAAAGACCAACCAACCAAACAACCTTTTTTACAATATGAGCTAATCTCGATTTACCAACATCAGAATCAGTAAGTCTTTAGGAAGAAATTAAGAAAAAAGAATTTCAAGTTTTAAAAAAGTTGAAGTATTATCAGTTTTTGTGTTTCAACAACCCCCATTTTCCTGCATGATCTTAATTCTCTCACTTTTAAGTTAGTTTTCTTATTCTTAAATCCTGTTTGAGTCCTATTGCGTAGCCACTGCTTGTAAAGCTATTTTTTTCTCTAAACCTGTGGTGATGCTTAGCCATAGTATCACTAAATGTTTTTCATTTCCCACAGGAGAGGGTAATACTGGTGACTTACAGGTAAACTCCATATATGAAAACAGTCATCCCAGGCATTTGATTTAGTTTTCCATTGGAGCCAGTTAGGAGTAAGTTAACTCAGTTATCTAAATTTCCTTTTCCTGAGAAGTTGGATCAGAACTACTTATATGGTAGCAGCCACCTTCAGAATGTAAGTGGACTCCATAATACCACTCACTATGTCCTCAGCTGTGTGTCTGGTTCTTTTTTCAAATACTGGGCCTACAGGGAAGGCAGTGCAAGAATTGTGGACACTTGAGAGTTTTGGTCAATCTGGGTCTTGCAAACAACTGTCCTTTTCATGAAGCCTCAGACTTGACAATTAACCTCCCAGCCTTTTGCTGCTGGAAGGACAATCCTGGTATTGATGCCTGGTACTGTAAGCCAGTGACCTCCAAACTACAGTTTTTAGATCAGTCACTGGAGGTCGGTATAGTCACATCACTCTTCAATAGCATTCACTTATATTTAAGACAACTGAGAAGCTGAAGGGTTACTAGAGATCCATAAAACAAAAAAGAATGTTTTGAACTAACAATTTTGATTACTGAACCAAGCAGTGAAACATGAACACTGAACTGTGTCAGCAATTGCTCATTTTAACCAAATGTTGCCTAATCATGGTTAAGATGACAATGACAATACAGCTGTATTTCATATCAAAAAGTACTATGTTAATAAACTAGATCACTAAATCAAATTCTGCCTCCAAGTCTACTTCACTAATTGGGCACTAATAGGAAGCAGACAGCAGGTCTGTAATTTTATCTTTTAAACAGTTTTCTTGATTTGGCACAGGCATCCTAAGTTAGAACAGAGCGTTTTGTTTCCACTTTGAGTTTATGACAATAAAGCCTCTTTCAAATTTCAGTTTAATTCAGTCAATATGGAGTATTTACCCATCAATTTCCCACTTATACCTCTGAAGCACACAGTAGGCCATTCATGTGGGTATTGCTGCTCCACTTTTAGTTAACAATTAACATTCAAACTATTTGCTGGCCTACTGCCTGGGCAAGAAACTACACAAATAATTTCCCTGAAACTACTTCTGTAGTTACAGAGGAGTCACGTTTCATTTCTATTCCCTTTAAATATTTATACATTTTACCCAGAGTAGTTGAAAGTTATTGGGTCAACTTCAAAACTATGCTCCTTTCATAAAAACCTGTAACTTACTAAACAAGAAGTCTCTAAATTTTGGGTTTCTATAATTTGTAGTTCTGTTGAATTGTAAGACTCAACTAAAAACAAATCAAATCTTAAAGGTTGTTTCTTGCACAGTATCATGACACATCTTTGCAAAGTCCCCCTTTGTATAATGTGTAACTACACTCTTATTGTGTACTTTATAGATAAAGCACTTTGAAGGGCATAAAATGTGCTTTCACAAGAGTGTTTGGGAGGGGCAGGGTGGGACATGACACAGGGGAAGGGGAAATGTGCCTAGCTGTAGAGAGAGACTCAAAAGGCAAGAGAGAGAGTTACTAAAGATGAAAGAAGCAGATAAGGCTGAAAGCAAGAAATATTGTGCCTACCACCTAAAACTGTCACCTAAAGATACACTCTGCCTTACAACTTCTCACCAACACAATGTTGTGACTTATGGGACAAAGATGTAACTTGACAGTTATCAATCAGGTACCCAAAAGCTCATTTGCATCTGCTCAGCTACATGCTGGCAAAACTTTGCATTCCATATACTGGCTGCATGCTGCAGAGAAAAGATAAACTACACCCACACCAGAAGGGCTTTTTAACACATCAGATTATTAGGAACATTCATTAATAGAAAATGGTTTCAGATGACCTTATGATTAAAAGTTTAAGGACAAAATTGCTCTTGATCATCCCTATGGTGGACATATAGTTTAGATATTGTGGTTTTTATTAGTCAATAAACAAAATTAGAAGACACTATCAACAGATCATAGTTACCAGGAATTAGGAGACAACGTATGAAGCTACCAGTTACTGGAATGAAAGTTACCTCTAGTAACAGACTTCTGGGAATAAACAATTTTAAGCCCTCAAGAGTTTCAGGTATCTATGGTCAAGTACAATCACTTGCTACTAAATAGCATGAAAACCTGAAATTACACATGTACAGGCTTCAGGCATAAGGAACAATATCTTATCTATCAGCTGCATTCACATACCTGAGTTTAAGGCTGTCTGACAGTCTTTCAGCTTCTTCAATTGCTTTTTTTAAATTTGTAGGTCCAAGAATTGAATGAAAATATTCCTAAAATTACAAGCATTACATCACATATTAATAGTACAGCTTAATAATGCCTACTTCTGTGAATATCAAGAGTCATCAATGTACAGAGAATTGGTATTATAATGGTACTAACACCAACAAAAGGAACCAATTTGAATCAAAGTATTTTTGTATCAATCATGACTTAATAAGTAACATTGTTTTATAGCACTAATACATAAAGGTTAGCCAAGGCAACTGCACCAAGAAAGTCTGAATGGAAAAAATGACAGGCACATCTTTCCATGAAAATATACTCACAGATCTGACAATTTATATACTTTACATACTAAAAACAGCATCATAAGTGTGATAGTTTGCTTCATAGCAGTGTGATCCTTTGAATGTGCATTAGGGTAAATCTCTGTACTTCTACTTTTATCAGTGCAGAGGAGGTCAGCCAGAAAGCTTTCATACCTGTTGCTGCTTAAAATCAGGTCTCTTTTTAATAAAGTTATAAACAGTCACATATTTCATATATAGGATGTAAGCTTTTTCTTCATCTCGGTCCAATCTGCTTTCCTCTGCTGCCTTGAAAATCTTAAGGGCACTCTGCACATAACTGAAAGCAGAGAAAAGAAGACATGTGATTATTGACTTGTCTCCAAACACCTTTTAATTACAAGATGCCACTTCAAGTGTTGACCGTCTCTACTCATATATTAAGCATTTGCTTTTACCATCTTAATATAAGGCTTTCATTAAATATAAATTCCAATCATGTCCTTCCAAATAATGTTTATTTCTGCTAGTTTGTTTACTAGCCTTAAAGTCTTAATTAAATAGAATACTGAGATACAGAAAAAAATATTATTTCTTTCAGAGAATAACTTCCTTTTAATAGGAGAAACTAATCCATAGTATGACAAAATGAAATCATTGATTATCTAAAAATGCTAGAGGCAAAGCATTTTCTATTTATGCATTTGCTGAAGTTTTTATCATTTTTAACAATTCACATTGATGTAGCCTTTCCTCCAAATGTACAGATTTTCATGGGCATCATGCTCTGTCCAAGTCATGCTTTGGCAGTATGTCAAGGGACCCTCTGAAGGCAGTAAGCACATCCAATGTCATAGGTGAGATCTACATAAAGCTATCAAAGACTTTATATCTAACAGAAATAACTGAGCGAATTTAGAACCCTAACAAATTTGTTCTGGAACCACTAATACTTTTAATATTAATTAAAAATCAATTTTACTATACATACCTCTTTGTACTTGTCTTTTCAGGTTTTATTTCTGTCTTCTTGTTGAGATCTTTCAATGAAGTACAGAGATACAGCTCCTTAGGCACAGATGCCACAGCAGGCATGTTAATGTTGTTACTTATGCTCCTCTAGGATGGTACAGCTTCTCAGAAGTCTCTATCAATCTTTATCTGGAGGGGGAAAAAATGTAGGAAGAGCTTAATTATATTCCAATGACTTTTAATACAGTTATAGCTACCTGTGTGGGTTTATTACATAATCCAGCTCACCTTATGTGAGCTAGCTCTAGGTGCAGAGTGACTGAACAGTTAACAGTATAATTTAATCCTCCCAAAGTGACAGAACTATTTGAAACAACTCTAGGTAATTTATCAAGAACATCAAGCAATATGTTGCTAACAGAAGAATAAAAATAGTAAGTAAAGAAATGCTGAGTTAGGAATGTTCAAAATCATTGTTTTCAGCAAATTTATTCTACTGAAATGCCAGTAAGTATACTGTAAGAAATTAGCTGACTTCTCTGTACTCTGCAAATACACACCCTTGGAAAAGTGACTTCTAATGTCTTGGTAAGAGATAAGCTGAGAGATACAAGGCTGCTATGGTTAAAGTCAACCTAAAACTTCTTGGTCTTCAGCTCCTTAGCGCTGCTGTCTTTGTGCTTTCATTTGAAAGTGCTCTCCAGGTAGCCATGAAATAATTAAGCAGAGCTTGGCCAGAAGGGACCATTACGTCACCCCACCTGACAGGGGGCACAGAGAAGTCCATTAAGTCTCCTGCAGATACTTTAAGTAAAACTCCTTGCATCTAATACACAGTGAGCTATTTCAGCCCTTGGGGGTGGCAGGGGAGGAACTGAGCTCCCTCACAGCAAGTGGTGAGACATTAAGATGTGAGCAACACTGAAGAAACGAAGGGTAACTCCTTAGAAGAAAGGTGCTCAAATGATCCCAACAAATAAATTATTACCTAATAGAAAAAAAAACACATAGCTTTTGACAAGATGAAGGTAGGGCATTTCCCTTTCACCCTCAAGGTGATGATCAGCATGACAAGTGTGACCAAAAAAACCCACCAGCCAGTGACCTCAGAGTGAAGTTTCACCTAATGAATGGATCTGTAGCTGAACTGCCACCCAAGGAGGTGATCCCAATTTCCCTTCTCTTTCTCATGCTGGTCTGGTGCTTCTCCAGCCTCTTACTGAGCCAACTCAGTTTGCTGAAGAGGCAGAAAGGCTACACAGCCTGTGCAAGGCCAGCAGTTGGCAGGTGCAGTCAGGAATGAGAAGCCAGGATGGGAATGTGATCCCTGCCAGTGGCACGCAGCTGTTGGACCCCTTGCAGCATCACTGCATGTAACATTGGCAGGTTGGCTGTTGTTGGTCCAGGAACTGGTTATCAAATAATGATACTCAGCTAACCCAAACCTTTGGTAAGTTCATGTCGGAAAGAAATGCGAAAATAAGATAAAGTCAAATGTCCAATGATGGTTCTTTGGGTCAGATTAAACAGTTTCTAGCAGGAAAACTTACAGCTTGGACACAAATGCTGTACTTGCTAATTTCTAATTACATAGCAGCTTTTTAACATTGAAAAATTTGTCCAAAATCCCCCCTTAGGAGACTGATTTTCAGATAATTCTATAAAGTAAAAAAATAAAGTTCTCAAATACTACTGTTAATACACAAAATTAAAAATATATCCCATTCTCCGCTCATCTTAAAACATTCTTTTCCCTATATAAAGTGTCTTATGTTCAACTTGAACTTTGGGGGAGATACTTAGATGCTGAAAACAAGGCAGATAATTCATTAGAAGAACTGCATTCAGTAGAAACAAAACACAGACCCTCTTCTGTCCCAAAGAAGAGGATCTTTTCAATGTAAAAGCCTTTTGGCCTAAAATAAAGATGTACTTTTTACATCCTCATAAAGAAAGGCTTCACTTTTATTAAGATTTTTGCATTGCTTCTCTCTCCTACCTTCACAGCACATCTTTACCTGGCCTTTTTTTTTCTCCTTGGAACTGTAAATAGACATTTCCTTTGAAGCTTTAAGTCCTTTCCAAATATATCTTCAATGTTTGCTCTGTTATGTAACCAGTATTTTCTTAATCTTAAGTGGCAGCATTTGGTCCTGTTCTGACAGAATACTGTAACTAAATATGTAATCCAAAAAAGATATGAATATAACATTAGAGTGATGTGTGTGTCTGAGCAAGAAAAGCCCCAGGATTATGTGGAAGATGAACCATTTAATGATGCCAATAAATTCTCAAATGTTGCTGACACACCTTGGAAAGGGCAGCTCTTCTGGAACCTCATCTGTACAAATGCAGAACTAATAAGTAAAAGCCAACTCTGGGCTTTGGCCTTTCCAGGGTTTCCTCTGTTTACTAAGTTGTAACTGCAGGTCTTTAAATTGCCAGGCAAGTTCAATGCTGAAATTTTATTTCCCAATTTGAAGAAATTTCTGTACCTTTTTTCAAAACATGAGCTTCTAACCACAGTATCTGCTGAATGAGCTATTACTGTCTGATCTCCCACAGCACCATAATTCATAAAATACACTGCAGTGAAATGAGTAAGAATGGATAAGGAATAACATTTTCTAAACCTTTTTTAAAAACCAAATTCTCAACAACCCTACTTAATGGAATTGCATACAACATATGGCATAAATTGATAGATTTCAGCTGCAGTTTCTAATTCATTCTTCTATACAGAACCTTAACTTTGGAACTGTAACTCACGTTTTCATGTTTATGCATCAAAAATTCTTTAACTGGATTTTACTTACTACACACTGGCCACTAGTTGTCAGTTGACTGCTCAGTCTTGGCTCATAAGGACCCTTAAACTTCTTAAGTTTCTATAAAATTTTAAGATGTGCTTTACTCTAATTTTTCCTTTTACTCAAATGAACAATTTTTTTCCTTCATCTTTAAGAAGGCTTTGGGAAGACTATGATCTCAGAATCCAGCCAGCTCCTTCATAGATAAATATGCCATCTGGTATTGGACACAAGTTTTTGCAGATATCTGATTCCTAACTGGCCTTGTCTCAGTGGAGGAATCCAGCAACACAAGTTGCCCAAGCAGACAGTTTGGGAGCTGTCAACATAAAGCAGGGAAATGCACAGAGACAGGCCAGCTACTGCAGGCTATGGAAAAGGCCTGTATTTGTTTCCACTGTACTGTCTTATCAGAATTACATCCACTTTCTCAGGATAAACTGTCACTGCTCCAGGCTGTAATGACCAGAGGATGCCCACCCTTACAGGACATACCATTTCCCTCCACACTCAGAGACACTGTGTGAACACAATGGCAACACTGAGGCATCAATGAACCCTTCCAAATACATCTGTGGGTCTTTCATACATCTCTCTTCCTTAGAGGTATCTTTCTTTCCCAGCAAGAAAAGAAAACTGGATCGTAAAGCCATGAACACAAGGGACTGAGGAAGCTGTAACAGATAAATCTACTATTAGTCAACCCTGTGAGGAAGGAAAAACAACCTATTTCAGGCCTGTCAACTTTTTTCTTATAAATTAAGACCAAACTCAAAACTTGGGATCTTTTCAATCCTCAGCTGAAGTATCATCTCAGGCTCCTCCTTCATACTAAAGAGTGCTGAAAACCAGGCAAATATCCCCAAAATATAAGAAGGCAAGTCATGCTTGGATGTTTATGGGCATTTGACATACTTGGAATGGGTAGCTTTACCCTGACAGGGAAACATACCTGTTAGTAACAGGTTTTTCAACATCTAATTATCATGTTAGTTTTACTCAGGATATGAGTAAGCTCCAGGTGGAATAACCCACAGCAAGAACAACACACAGAAGCAGTTACATTGCAAGCAGCAACCACCGACACACTCTGAAATGAACTGCTTAGTTTTGTTAAGGTTATCAGTGTTAGTCTAGAGGGAATTTAAAGAACTACACAATCAGTCAGCATATTTAGCCCTGTGAGCCCTCCAGCTCTCCTCCCGGCTCTGATACTGTATCCTAATGTGCACAGGCTTGATTAAAACCACTGGGGTTTCTCACAGCAAGCCCTTGATGGTCACACAGAGCAGCCAAACTTTCTCCATTCTGCTGGCTGTCACCAGGGCACTAACGGGGCACGGCTCTGTCTCTGGCCACGTCCTGTGCTGGAACCTGCACTGCCAGGGCTGGGAACAACACCCTCCCCACAGTGAGGAAACCCTGTGGTAGTTTAACTGACACCGAGGGGGATGGAAGCCACTACAGAGTTTCTTAAATAAAATACGCTGGATTTTCTGCAAGACGTTTAGAAGTTAATCTATGCAAGAACACAAATAACTCCGCATCTTGTTTAGATAAATGAACAATCTGCAAGGAGTATGCAAACAGCAGAGGTGCTAAGAAGCCGGGGAGGTGACAGAGAGGCAGAAATTCGCCCAAGCCCGTGCCTGGGCGGTCAGTGTCCCCGCGGGGCCCGGCCCCGGGCAGGTCTCCATGACAGCGCAGCTCTCCGGCCGCACGAGAGCAGCGCTCCGGGAAGCGCCTCTTCCCTGCCATCATCTTCCTCCGGCCGCTCCCCCGGCCCCGCTCGCTCGGCACCCGGCCGGGCAAAGGCTGCGGGACCGCGGGCTGCCCAAGGTCACACCGCTGGCTCCGGCCCGGCTCCCCGCCGTCCGCCGCAGCCCCTCGGGGGCCGCCCCCGCCCCGGCCCCGGCCCGGGTGGGGCAGGGCCCGGGGCTCCATCCAAGGGCGCCCGCCCCCCCCTTTGCGCTGCCCCGTGCCCCGCAGGCCTCGCTCG